>WURT03158413.1:0-10788 GCA_009936505.3 Holothuria glaberrima | reverse complement strand
ATCCATACAGCGTTTGAGGATTATTATACGGATAAGACTGGCTGAATAAAACTTGACATATCCTTATGAAGCTAGGCTTAGATTAGTTACATTACTTGTTCGTACATAAATTAAGATTGGTAGGGCCTATAAGTATGATGTAATTTGATATCTTCCCTGCCAGGTATATAAAGCCTTATCAACCGGGATATAACTTGGTAAACTTTTATGCCAGATGCGCAAAACAAGTTTGATGTGGCCATTTTAACATCATTTTAAAACTAAAGAGTGAGATACTTACAGCCTTTATAGTGGGCGGACTACAACGCCCTGAGTTGTTTTAGAATTATTGATATGGAGAACTACTACTTCGACATCAGTAAGGCTAACGGCACTCCTTTCCTAGATAATCTCGGCTCTTGTGGCTTTCCCTTCTATCGACAAACCAATTAGGGCAATTTCAAGTAGTAAATTTAAGTAATAATATATGTCCACGTAATGATAGTTTCAATGGCCTTGATATTGACAATGACGAAATTTTTGTAACAGACATTAGTGATCGCTTTCCTATTTTAATTCAGTAAACCGTAGCCTACCGTCTCCGAACATACAATCTCGTAATTTTTCCTACTACACCCTTTGCAAATTGAATATGGAACGATAAATAACACGAATTCTGCTTTTATGATTAACTTAGAGTAGGGGTCCTTGTTTCCTTTGCAGGTTGTTTTTCTCCTTGTTTACTGGGGGAGGGGTGTTTCTTGGACTTTTGTACAGCAATATAAATCTGTAGGTGTTTTCGAAGGGAGTGTTAGTGGTTTCTTGTTTCTGCATTGATTCTTTCCTTGCGTTTGTTCTGGTAGGTTCGCATATTTGGAGTGTTCTCTTACCAAGCCCCCTTGTTTTTAGTTGCCTCAGTATTCACTTCTCATTGTTCTGTATTGTGTTTACTTGAAAGTGTTACTGTACTAAAAATGGAAAAAAAAAATGAGATGTAACGAAAAATCATATACACATATCGATTTAATGTTTTGTTTATTTTTATTGCAAAAGAAATCGATTAGATCCATATTTTTCAAACTTTTATTGTACAGTTTCCTTTCATAATTTTGTATTTTTAAGTATTCTTAACTATTCAAGTATGCTCAGACAAAATATGTATGATAGACTGTCTTTATCAATAGCACAGTGCTTTTGAAGAAGCTACCGATTTTTTGATATGTCGCCCTCACTACGGCAGAAATTCCTTTGAACCTGTCAATCTTCCCTACTTGCTTACTAAACCGACAGCAAGCACGTTTTGTGAACGTTTCTGTTGTGCAATTGTTCATCCTGCATAAGTTCGGTTTTTTTTACTTTTGCCAATGGATTTAACGGGTTTTTTGATCTACACCTTGATGCATTTGAAATGAATTTTTTGCTGGTTTTGACTACTTTATCGGTCAGTTTCTCAACGCAAACTAGCACAAATTCAACGTTTGATACCACTACAGAGGCAGTCAACCGTAACGCATCTGAATCCAATCAATCAAGTCATTCCTTTTCTTGTATTTTATTTCACGTCCATCCATGTACTTTTGAGGCTATTCTCCTCAGCTCGACATTAACTCACACTGAGTTTTTGCACCCGAAAATTGTAAGCCTGTAAGCGTTCGATGTTTCCAATCTAATCGGAACACTGATCATATCACATTTGTAACACAATTTTATGACATTAAAATGCCAGAGCCTGATCTACATTTTCTCAAACTGAGCAAATTCACCTGAAAATTGTAAGTCTTAACGCGCACGACCTTTTCCAATCAAGCATGCGTTCGCAACACAATCTCAAAATACCGAGAGCAACATAATAATCACTCGCTCAACACAGCTAAAGCTGAATTTTTACTTGTTTACACCAGAAATTTCTACTCTGACGCGCACGACGCTTCCAACCCATCGGAACATAGGTCGTGCTATACCGTATGCGTTTGTAACACAATTTTATTTGAAGTGTCAGAGCAGCATTATCAAATTTCTTTCTACTACAAATACACCGAATAACGGCTATTTCTAATTTCATCGGAATATCGGTCGTATGAAAGGTGTGCTTTGTTTATCTCAAGAAAATCACATCATGAGTGTTTTTCGCCTCTCTAGTTATACCGATCAGACATTTATATTATCAAAGCTGATTTAAAAACCCCAAAAGAATGTCTCTCAATTTTACATGGGAGATAACCTGTCAAGGTTTTTTGCACTCTAGAAAATTCCTAAAACAGAAACAAATCCTTCTGTAGATTCAGGAATCTTTGTACACCTACTTACCATTTAGCTGTACTTTGTTTTGGAAAAATACCTTTCCATCCAGTTACTTTCTTGTTTCTTTTACCACAATTTATCCTTTGTAAACCATACATAAACGCACTCTTGTGCAGTCCGTAAATATCCATTCACCCGTGATATTTGTAACTGTAAATGGCACAAAATCGACATACAATACCCAGAAAGAAGCACTGAATCGTAACACTCTTAAATAATTTCATCTGAAGTACTGCTTTGGGGAAGGGGCCTTGTTGTTATCATGCAACCGATTTGTTTTTCTGTATTGTTAGTTATGCACCAGCTTATAGAAAAATACGAGAATACTAATTTCGCGATTGACTCACCAGATTTCTATGTGACAACTCCGTCGTTGGCAATTTACCGACGACCTACCGCTACTGATGAGGCCTGGTACTTATCTTCCGAGGTCGAAACACGTCTAGCACTAGCATACCAGCTATGGATTACTATACCAAGTAAGGTCACTCTGTACCATTTAACCAGACCCATCCCTGGTTTCCTGATTTCCAGTTTATTGACCATAACATAGTAATTTGACAGCTCTACATACAGCATCGCTTATCTCGTTTATCCTGACATGTCTTTACTTCATTCACGTCACTAAGTTCTGGAGAGCCGCCCTCTCTTTTGAGCTCAGCTGAAAGTTTCAGCTGAGCTATAGCTATCGTACGCGGCTGCAAATGTATGTCACTTTTCGACATCGTGTTTTAATGCATGGCATTTCGCTATTTCTTCATAGATTTGACTAAAATTTGGCTGACGTGTAGGGGAGGAAAATATCTTTATGATGCAACCATTTTCGATAAATATAAACGTTCTTAGATCTCGGGAAAGAGTTTTATTTGAAAACGTAAAATTCCCTACTCTTCCCTCAATTATGCACTAAATGTGCTGAAACGTTTCATATAGATAATTTGAATAGTGCTGAACGAAAGTTGTTCATCTCATTTGTTATCCTTATCATTTGATGACCCAAAACATCGTTTTTTGAAACAATTCTACTTTCACATAGATTCGCAGTTGTTGTTAACTTTTGAGGGTCCAGAATAGTGCTTTGTTAACAAAGAAAATGGTACAAAAGCATACTCTACACATATAAATATAGAAGACGTCTCGTGCTTAATCGTATGAAAGTGCTTACACAAAGTGCGTTATATCGATTTTAGAATACCGTACGTGGACGAACCCGCAAGGCATAATATGTTTGCTCAGCCTGAGCTCCTCGGCTCCCCCAAAACAGGGATATGACTGAACAAAGAATGTGCCGCACAGCCTGCTACGCAGGCCTTACGTGACGGTGTGGTGCGCATCTCATTCAGACGATGACTGGACGGTTACTCGAAGAAAAATGACGTTAAATGTGTGCAAGTTCTTGCGAATAAGTGGTCTTGTGCGAATAAGTGGCATAACATAGGCCTGCACATTTTTGTGAGGCAAAGACACACTTATTATGACTCTTGCTATTAATTCAGTTTCAAAAGAGTTGTCGATTTTGTTTTACAGATTGGTTTAGTGAGTTTTGCGTAAAGTTTAAAGGGAAGAAGCAGTCGCCTCAAGTTTATTTGTAAACATTACCTTAGTCTTAAGCTACAAATCTTCTCTTATCTCCTTTACGAACATTTTTCTTTACATTTCTGGACAAAAACTTAATATGAAAGGTGAACAAATGACTTACTCTTCTTAAATTTAACATTCTTGTCACATGAGGGAAAGGAGCTACCTATGAATTGGGATGTCAGGGTACACTACTTCAAGTTAAGGTGAATGTTGTCTAGGAAATGGTGTAAGGGGAAAAGAAACCCACCCCTGTTTTAAAAAGAGAACATAGCGCTTCCATTGAAAATATAATGCTGCATAGTTTAAACTTCACGGTTGTGCTAACATTTCAAAACATGTTTCGGTTTGAAAAGGAAAACATGTGTTCTTGAAGGCGTGTGCCTTAGACTATGTCAGTCTTGGAGGCAGGAATTGTGCAGTCACTGAGGGCGCCGACATACCCCGCGGAACTGACTCAGTTTTCTCAGCTCCTCAGCCTCCCAAACCACCGTCCGTCAAAGCGAAGAGGACTGCGTCCAGTTTAACACGCAAACTTCATTACCGTAATATGACTTATTTATGTACTCTCTCATAATTCATGCTATTGTTTTTGAGTGAGTATTTGTACCCCTGTAGTCGTAAAACGCGTTGCATAACCATCTGTGCAAGTACTGCTGAGCGGAGTGGGTATTACAATGACACACCATACTCTGTGGGTGGCATAGGCTACTGCATGATTTAAACGGGACCAGATATTGCCTACTTGTGAATATTCACCATCAATCAATGAGTCTTGAGGCCACATATTTCTATGAATAACCAAAAGAATTTGTTCAGTGTTCACTTGGCAGGCGTTAGGGAAATGACGGAACAAGGAATATGCCATACTGCTTGATACGTAGGTAAGCGCCGACAATGCAGGAAGCACCATTTAAACGTATTCTTCGATGCCGAAAGCCCCACCAAGTTTGTAAGGGGAGCCGTGCGAATGATATTTCAATAGCCTTAGGCTATTACGCGTGCATGTTTCCCAGAGCTCTCTACAAACAGTTATATTACCCTCCTGTTACGTCATATTCCCTGCCCTTAAAATCGTTCAAGGCGATCGACGATTGATACCTGGTAGATTCCAATCATAAAAATGTTATGCAGAAAATTATTTTTTCAGGAGAAAACAGGACTACAGGGTACTCAGAATTTAGCGTGTAACGAATTTAATCACAGGCTAACTTACGTATGCTAAGCATGGTGTGGCACCGTACTTCTCGAGAACAATAGGCTACGTTATATCTTTAGGTTTCAAGGTGGCGTGCACCATGTATCAGAGAGAAGGCATGTGAATGTTTTCCGTTACCGTGTATCCTAGTAATGGAGGGAATATGCAGTTGCCCCAATTTGAATTAGCGAACCCAGTTATCGTGTTTTATGAACACCACTTTTCTATCGTGTGACATTTTTTATCATTGTTTAATTTATGCAGAATAACTCCTTACTTTACCTAAAATGTTCATATTATTTCATATAATATGCTTGCAAGTGTAATAATAGATTTGAAAGATTTAGCTGATTTTTCAAAATAAATTTGGGGCTACTGCTTTTTGTTTCCTTGCCGAAGGTAGGCAAGGAATGCGATGGTGATGTCGTGTGTGTGTGTTTATATATGTGACGCTTAGCTTGTAAACACGATATCTCAAGATAGCAATGACTGACACTTTTTATATTCTGTATATAGATTGGTCATGTTGAGAGCAAAAGGCCTCTTGTTTTTTGTGGAGGTTAAAGGTCATTTGAGGTCAAGAGAGGTCAAAAACCGAAAACCTTGTAAATACGATATCGCGAGATAGCAATGACTGACACTGTTAATATTTGGTATATAGAGTTGTCATGTTGAGAGAAAGAAGCCTATTGTTGTTTGTGAAGATCAAAGGTCATTTGAGGTTGCTAGAGGTCAAAGGATATCTCAAGGTAGGAATGGCCTACACTTTTCATATTTAGTATATAGATTTGTCATGTTGAGAAAAGGAAACTTATTGTTTTTGCGGAGGTCAAATGTCATTTGAGGTCACCAGAGGTCAAAGATCGAAAACCTTGAAATCACGATATCTCAAGATAGGAATGAAGGACACTTTTCATATGTGGTACATAGATTTGTCATGTTGAGAGGAAGAACCTTATGATTATGGAATTTGAGGTCACCAGAGGTCAAAGCCTGAACTTAATAGGAAGGGAGGAAGCACAGACAAATCTCTTTGAAGAAATGTTTCTTTCATATTTTTTAGTTAAGCCTTGGCAGGCCCGTATGCAGGGGAGGTTCAGGGGGTTCGGACGAACCTCCCCGCAAGATCTGGAGTTCTGGAGATCATGTGAGGTCATCAGGGGTCAAATTGCAAATACATCATAAAAATGATGAAGTCAAGAAGTATAAGTTGAGGGATGATCCTCTCTGTGGCAAAGCATCCCCCTTCGGCAGGGAATCACTAAGCCTTTGGGCTTTGTGGTTCCCTTTAAGAATTGGACTCACGCTTACGTCACGACAATTCATATTGTAGTACTGGTTTGCAACAAAATAGCGATGATATTTGCTGTTCATTCATGGTATAGTGCTTGCTTATAGTCAAGAAGTAAAAATTTGAGGGATGAACCTCAGTGCAACAAATCAGACCCTTTCAGCAAGGAATCACTAAGCCTTTAGACTTTCAGATTTACTCTTCTTGTTGCCCACAGTGGACTCTTGTCTGTGACATTTTTGAAGTGTCAGTAACATTTGATTGAACACAAAGGTTCGGGTCGTATGCAATGTTTTGAACAAATTGTTTGGTGCAGTTATTTGCATTGCCTGTCGCTGTATCTCCCGGCGGAAATTCATGGATGTATCTTGAGACGCAGTTAACGCTTTTTAATATAAACCAGATCTATAAATCACATGTCAAATGTCTTACTTTGAGTGTTGCAAAACTTGTTTCGATCAATAGACAGTCATGCAAAAGGATAATCATTACCTCATTATTACCCTTGAAGGATAGCTTTAGTAAATAGCTCTTTCTGAACTCTTGGAAACTCCTCCTGCTTTTTACTCTCTCCTCCAACTGCCACCAGTCTTATCAAATTGAACGATTGTTTCTAATTTAAATTTGCAATCATCAAAACGATAGTTCAGTAGCATTTCAAATAAGGTTAACACCTAGGGAACACAGAATTTTCTCTACAATTGGTCAAGAATTGCTGCAAAAGCCATCAGATTTGAAAAAAAAACCTGGGGAAGAGCCTCAGTCCCTACCTTCGGCGATCGCCGTTGAAGGTTTCATTTGTTTTGGGAAAGTGTCACAAACCTATAACCTTCAAATTCGAAACTGCCTTGGTTTTTAACAGTAACAAAAACATTAAGAGGCTTTTGTGACGGTCCATCGACAAAAATGAAATATGAAAATCAGAATAGATTGCTGCAGGGGAAAGTACTAGTTTTGTTATGTAATGGATAATACTGCATTTAAAAATACACATTATTCTATTCATAAGATATCTCGACACTCTTTTTGTCTTCGGAGCACTTTGCGATTACCCGTTTTATCTTTAGAGCGTCAAAGCTTTGTAAAAACTCTTCCAGTATCATTGTAATCTCCCTGTCATCATGAAACTGACCTGTAATTCTGAGAAAGGATATCATGAAAATGGTCAAAGTGTGATTATTGTGATCGGTTTAGTAAACTCCGATTTGTTTCAAGTAAGTCATATGCTTCGTTCTAATGGTTTTAATTCTTTAAATTACTGAGGGCTTCCGAGTGCGTTGACCCTGGACCCCACCAGGGGCCCTACCAAAGGCGCCTGCACCCTAAACTTTTATGAGACTCCTCACGCTCCCGAGGCGCCGTCGACTCCGTTTGGTAGCCCGTCCAAATCCCGTCCCCGGGTGTGCGCTAACAGTAAGGAAACTACATTTTTTTTCGTTAAAGTGTAAAGGAGCAGCCACGACATTTCAATTGACAAAGGTTGCACATTTAACCATTTCCAGAAAAGTAGGGGAATGTCTAATAACTGACCCACAATCCTACTACACCTGAATACGTGATTATAATTTTCAAATGAAAACTTTAAGCGGCATTATTGATCTCACTTCGTTGAACTCGTATCAGGATAGATAGAACCCTTCCGTCCACGACCCGTTTCATCATATCGACCCGTTGCCACTACTAGTGCGGCTGTAATAAAAAACAATAGTGCAATGATGATTTTATGGTTTCTCAGTGGGTTTTAAATACCATTTTTTGGGTAGTGAAATGTTTCACACCCTGGAGTGTCATGGTCCTTAAAGCAGAAGGGGTGGGGGTCATGAGACTTTGGATTATTGGAGACTCGACATAGGGGGCAATGGGAGTAAATGTATCCGGCACCCCACAGTTTCCAAAGCATGGTCTTCAATTTTTCAAAAAACAGCATGGTATGCGGGATAGTATAAATAGAAAATATTTCTAAATTTGGATGAAATCTTTCTATACCATTTCACAAATGTCATATATTAATTTATGAAGTTATATATACTAATGCAAAATACCTCTGTCGGCACGTTGGTCTCCTCAGTACATTGCCTGAAGCGTAAGTTGCACCATAACATTTTATTGTGCGTGTGTGTGTCATTATGTTAAAAATATTTTAAGTTCCCACAAAAATGAATATTAACTTAAGGTTTATTTGGTACTATTACTAAAGCCGTAACGACCGATGATCGCGAAAATCCCCGCCTGCATGCATAATTAGCCTTTAAATCCATATTTCTAAAGGCATACCTAGTCAGTGTTCAGTTGAACACAGTAGAAGAATTGCACGGGAGAAAATAGAGGTCAAAAGTCTTGCTTTCCCCAATTTCTGAACCGAGTTAAGAATACGTTTTTAATTGCCTTCTCAGTTGTTTTAAATGAACATCAAATAGTTGATCAAAGCTGTAGTAAGACTTCTGAGTGATCTATTTGAATAACAGATGAATTGCTGTTCTGAGTTATAGGCATTCTCCTTCCGCTTTGAAAAAAAATGTTTCGAAACGTGCTAATATCCAGAATAGTGTCATCAGTTTAAAGCTTTAAAGTGTCTTTATGTTCGATAATTCCGTGACTTTAAGAAGTAATCGGGAAAAACTACGATTGCCGTTTGGCTAAGGTGAAACGTATTATGACACAATGAATAAAACAAAACGAATTTTGGAGGATTGGGCTGACTCGGTTGTGAGTGTTCTGCTTTGCATTCGGGGGAGATTCCTGGAACAATTTCCTGTGGTATCTCCTGGAAATATTGAGGGACTCCAAAGCTGCTTGTTTGGGATTGCTGTTTGCAGTGGTGTGGTCACTGAGACACAGGGAGTAACCGATTCAGATCTTCACTGTGTCGGTTCAATTCTCGAGCAGTGGTGTCAAGCATGCATTTGCCATTCCTTCCAGTCTCTAAGAAATTTAAGCACTAAATAATTGGGTATACACTCCTTCTGACAATTAATACACTTCAGCCTCGTTATTGTCCGTGCTAGTCAAATTTTGCTGGTGTTCACTAACGATCAAATTGGTGTATGGTTCTTTTGGGGATAAGTATCCTGATCATTAATGTCACACTCAAACCTTGGTTATGTGCATACCTTTGGCTGTCTCATTTTATCCAAACGATCAAGCAGCTTCGCCTGTTTCCCACGTCTGTTACACTTATAGAATAGCAATTGTCTGTTATGATTGTACTCATTTTTAAAGATATTACAGCGCATTACTGACTGCCGAGATGGTTCCTGAAGGGCTGTGAAAAGCTTTATGGTATACTATCCGGGGGCTGTTGCCGTTTCCGCGGGAAGGGGGGTGGTCCGAACCTCCCTGAATATGGACCTGATTTTGCCCACTCCCAACAACACACCCACAACAAAATTTCTCAGAGTCGTCCGTCCTTTGGATAGACTCACCCGTAAACAGGTTTTCTGTTAAGTGCTTTAACGTTAGCTACCATATCAACCCCTACTTTAACAGGTACATATAACAACACGAACATTTCTTTGTGATTGGTTAAAGTCAGTTGCATTACATGGTAGGTCATTATGTGACGAACTTGAGCTGATTCGCTCATTCCAGGGAGTCACAAAGTTCTAGCTAGCTACTGAAGTCAGAGTTTCATTGTTTATTATTCATTATTGCAACACTCTACGGGAATCCCCTACGATTTCCTGACTGGTATGATGGCAGCATGCCCGTATAAAACTGAATATAAACTAAACAGTAAAATAGCTCCTGAAACTATAGATCCCATGAAAGCTTGTAAACATGCCAAATAGCGTTATGCTCACTTTTCTAAGGATCGGTAACTTAACCCATGGAAATACCATTGAGCATATCTCTTAGCGCATAAGCTCAGTCAAAGAACCAGGGGCTTCGATTGGGGGGGGGACGGGGGACATGTCCCCTCCACTTTTTTGAGAGAAGGGAACACTAACACCTTTGCCACCCCCCCTTTTTTGTCACCTGAAAACAAAAAGTGAGGTAACACAAACACTACATGTAGGCGAGTAGTGGTGAAGATAAAGATATGCTCAGAAGGTATTCCACGTGGCTCTTTATCAGGTTCGTAGGCAGTAAGCTCTGTCACAATTCTTTCCATAACTTCAAAAAATTTTCGCGCGGTAAGCGCTCTTTCATCTTCAGTTCTATCTAGCTGCTGTAACGCCCGTCATTTAAAACATATTGGACTTATTCAACGTTAAAGGTTCCACAAATACTGCAGTCGTGATCCTAGAGGAATACAAAAATGCAACACTGGGAAGTTTTAACCTCTTTTCCCTATCTTTTGGAAGATTCTTCCTTCAACCTTACCATCGTGGCAAACATGTGTTGTAAGAAAGAAAAAAATATGTGTTTCGTCTGGGAGCCTTAATGGGTAAGATGAAGAATGTTCTCCCCGACGGAGACCGTGCAGTCGCCCCATCAAATT
>WURT03158402.1:0-10788 GCA_009936505.3 Holothuria glaberrima | reverse complement strand
TAGGGAAAACAAACCAGTGAGTCACAACTGGAAAAAAGGCCGTGGCCGGCTCGACTTAAACCAATTGGTTAGAAACTTATCGCTTATCAATTTTGAAAGGAATTCGAGTTAAAATTTGTGAACCTTGAGTAAACTTTGAATGTGAAAGCAATGCTGGAAGCGTATGGGACTTCCTCGACCTACAGTTGTCACGGGCCATGTTGATACAACATAATTCCCGGCATGCATTGTAGGTATTTACTATCTATCGAACTAGGTTATTCCTTACCAAAAGGAACCGAGACGAAATTACAAAATAAGAAAGTACTTCTCCCCCGACTTATTGAACTTCGACTGATGGCAAATTCTGAAGTAAATATGAAACATGATTACTCTTTTACTTTTAAAGCGAAAATAAGGGGGAGAAATATTTTAAGGGGGCAGAAGCATAGTAAAATGTATTTTAATCAAATGGTTATTTTCAATTTTTCAAAGGGGACAAATGTTTTCCTAGGGGTACCAGCTCCTGACCTACCTTGACCATGAGCCTGTCCACTTCAAATCAATTTAGGCCTTGTTATACATGAAATCACACGTACATAAATTGGTAGCCTACTTGAGGCCACTTGAGGGGTCCTTTCGTTCTTTAAGTTGGTAAATTTGTACTTATCTTCCTTTCTGCTAAAATGAAAGCGCATGGAGTGGTAGCACCAGGTGGAAGCAGGGGGACATGCTCCCGTTGGGGAGGGCTGTCCCTCCTGTCGGAGAAATTTTCCATTTTCATCGGGGAGCCGTGAGGGGTACTATACACTCTAAAAACACTTGGGTCACGAGGGAACTTAACCAACATTTTGGGTCAATTTTTACCCTACTTGGGTCAAATGAAGTCTAATTTGGGTCAGTATTTGACCCAGTAAATTTGGTCGGTTCACTCCTGACCCAATTTTGGGTCAAATTGACCCAAGTGTTTTACAGTGTAAGATAGGTCACCCTACGATTTACTTGATTTTGCTCTAAAGAAGGGCAAACTCTTCAATAAAAACCCCAATTTTCCTTAGAAGAGCCAAACTTTCAGATTTTTTGTAATAAAAACCAAAATTTTGCAACATTTCTTCAGAAGAACCCCATTTACTTTCAAAGTCCTTTTGGCATCCCTCACACTTGATGGGACTTCAGGTTACACATGCCCCCTCCCTGTTGGGGAGCTTGGCCCTGTAGAGCAAATCCTGGCCCTACCCCTGATCCCACGTCAACTATATTATGTTAACTTGAGTGTTCTGTTGTGTTTAGTACCTTGTACAGGCTGGGAATACTGGAGTTAAACAGGGCGTACTCACAGTATAGGATGGCTTTCAGCTTCTGAATTCAGCTTGTTAAGTGCTCAACTTAAGTATATTTTTGTGTAATGACTTAGGGCAGCGCCAGGGTATTTTGGTAGGGGGGAAGCATGGGCTGAGTGATCCCTCTCCTGGGCACTGTTTTAGCCAGCCTCTCTCTGTGCGACAATGTGCGACAAATATCGCACAAAAAAATCTGACAAACAAATTCTACGCGGGTGTAAATTTTGACAGAATCAGCCTCACCAGAATAAATTGCCTGTTCCTTGCTGCCAGCATATCATATTTGTTTGCGTTATTTGCGACAGGACTTTCTAATTCACAAGCCTTCATTTTAACCTTCGAGCCCCACTACCCTACTTTCATCTCGAATTTCAGAAAGAACACTGATTTCGTGCATAACGTACTGCGCCATAATCACAAACGTATATTAAAGATACATCGATCGTTGGTCGATGTTTGTCATAAGCAAGGAAGGTGACACAAACTGAAAAGGTGCTAAAATGGTAGGCTTTGGGATAAATTGACAAACGACGTTTGAAGTTTAAAGCTCATGTGAAGTAAGTGCTGTGAGCTC
Organism: Holothuria glaberrima; assembly: GCA_009936505.3. Lineage (NCBI taxonomy): Eukaryota > Metazoa > Echinodermata > Holothuroidea > Aspidochirotida > Holothuriidae > Holothuria > Holothuria glaberrima. The sequence goes on along the minus strand of WURT03158402.1, from coordinate 8,895 downwards.
GAGGTGGAGTTTCGGTTAATCAAAAAAAAAATATAAAATATTTTTGTGAAGTAAAATATTTGTCACCAAGATTTTTGGTTCCTCGTTAGGGCAGAAATCCACTCAAATATTGCACCATTTACGATCTATAGGCACCTTCCAAATTCCAAAAAATTTCCAAAGGGGAGAGGGGCACCCTCTCCCCTTAGACCCCTCCCCCGGCCACAGATCAGTAAATGTTGCATTGAGAAAACGTCCTAGATAAAACACTGCTCCTGGGGGAGGGTCTAAAGAGAAGGGGTGTACCCCTCCCTTTTCTCCCTCCCTTTGGAGAAATTTTTGGTAAGTTGAGGTGGCTTATAGATGCGAAATGGCTGGAAAATGTTGATAATTTAGTGAATTCTAATTTTTAGTTGGTTAAAAAAGGAGAGAAGCCTTTGTTGATTAAGAGTAGGATATGCTGTCAATAAACCTCCTGAAGTACCCTTTCTGGACACTCTACTGCCTTCTATTCGGGGAAAGTTTTTACGCAAAAATACGTGCGTGGAGTCCACAGAAACATTCTTGAACTATTACGAAAAATTTCCTTGCTTCATTTGTGCATTATAAAAGGGTATCTAAAGGCTGCAAACACCGGAATAGGGCCTCCCTGGAAGCTCTGGATTTATTATATGGATCAGATATAGGACTACTCCCCTTCTCTTTTCTTTTTCTTTCTCTTTCGCTTCCTCCTTTCTTCTCTTTTGTTTTCTCCTTTTCTTCTTTTTCCCTCCTCTTTTTCTTCTCTTCCCCCCTTTCCTTGCAAATGATAGGGGGAGGTCTCTCCCGTCCCCCTGTGGCGTCGCCCCTGGTAACGGCTACGGTGGACCTTACATTCTCTCATCATTTAAGTTTCACTTAACAATAAAATCAATGAAGGAATTTTCATGTGAGAATATGTCACGGTGCAACTACGTACAGCTTATATTCAAGAGGATAATTTCAGAGCTAAGCTAGATTAAGCAGACATGTGTTACTACAACTCTCTGGTTTAAGCGTGCGTGGTATCCGTTCGTATAAGTGACACCTCTTCAATACAGGCGCGTAGCCAGGATTGTGTCACGGGGAGGGTTTTGTTGGAGTGTGTAATGGGGAGGGGTCCCCTCTCCTTTTGGGAAAATGGTTTTTTAGGTCTCCAGATGCGAAATGGTGCAATGTTTGTGCTAAAACGTAATGAGGTTTATCATATCAGCATAGTTTCCCCAAGACTCTGATGATTTTTGCCATTATTTTTTTCAAGCTTGGGTCATGGGGGGGGGTGGTTCATCCCCCCGAACCCTTCCCTTGGCTACGCGCCTGCTTCACTACACTTATCTTTGGATGTGCATCGTGCTCACATTAACATCATTATGCTGCTGAATATTTATTTAGGTGTTGTCACACATGTATATAAATTAAAGGTGAAACGTTACATTGTTTCTAGGAGGCATGACGAAAATTTCATGGCATTGTACGAAGAAATTGCACAAACTGAGTTGTTTACTGTCTAAAAGACAGTTTGATGGAGACGTGTTCATTTTGAGCAAACAATAACCTTGAACATCATAAGCTTAGCTAAAGATACTAAAGAAAAGGACCAACTCTGCAGTGCCGTCTAAGTAAGTCTATTATCTATCAAGCAGTAGACATTTCACAATAAAAAGTATACAGGACAATCCCCCTATTCCATCACGGTCAGAGGTCAAAACAGAGTGTATCTTGAGGAATATGTTTTAAAAATTACATTTATGTTGAATAAAATGCATGCAATTCTGCGGCACACTCCAAACTCGTTTTACTCTAGACAATGTTACTGAGACATGGCATTGTACATGTGGCTAAATATCTAGTGAGCAAGACAGTAATTACAAGTATAGAGGCTTTTCGTATAGCGTCATCTCGTATGATATTGCCTTGGCGGTCACAGCTCATGCGCAGGAGATGTGTTAAAGGTACACGGGTACAGTGTACGAATAGGAGGAATAGATACGATGGCCGCTGACGGGCACAATGCTAACCAACAAAGACGGATGGGTTGGTGACCATGGGAAAAACTTCTATACCAGTATACTGTTTGTGTTTACATTACATTATTACGAAAAACGTTTAGTAGTGACATTTTGTATTCTTCAAGATAACGGACATGTCAGCCTGGCGGTCCTTGTAGCTTTTCTCGATGAAAATGACCAAAGGATGACAGCCGAGTCTTTACCAAGAGGTAGGTAACCAAGGTTTGGTTTCTCTTCATCTTTTGTAAGGTCTTCACCATCATCAATCACCAGAAGCGGTGTATCTGTCAAGCAAAGCACAGTGTTTTACTTTCTGTAGTGTAAAGATTACTATTTCACAGGTTACCATGACCTGACAAACACAAAATATGATCAGCCCTTCTGCGTTCCATCCACATTGCAACAGATACACAGGGCTGGGGTAGTTGTTATACTGGAGGCAACATGAGTCAATCACTTAACAACCATTGTGAGAGAAAAAGATTAAAAAACCCAGAAAGCCTCAAGGCTTAGTGATTCCTTGCCAAAAGGGGGATGCTTTGTTACACAGAGATTCATCCCTCAAATTGATACTTCTTGACTAAATAATTTTTATAATGCATTCACAATTTGACCCCTGCTGAATTCACATGACCTTTGAACCCCACCAAAACTTAAATAACCAACAAAATCGAAAAAAGGTCTGAGAAAAGATTTGTCTATGCTTTCTCCCTTGTAATGTCATGTTTACAAAGTTCAGTTTTTGACCTCTGGTGACCTCCACCAAAAACAAAAGCATTCCTCCTCTCAGCATGACAAATCTATACACTAAGAATAAATAGCTTCTAGTGTTTCTCATCTTTATATACCATATTAATAAGGTTTTAATTTTTGACCTCTGGTGACCTCAAATAACCTTTGACCACCACCAAAAACAATAACGCTCTTCCTCTCAACATGACAAACCTATATACCAACTATGAAATGTGTCTGTCATTGCTACCTTGAGATATTGTGTTTACAAGCCATTTACAATGTTTTTGCAGTTTAACCTCTGGTGACCTCAGACGATCTTTGACCTCCACCAAAAACAAAAGCATTCTTCCTCCCAACATAAAAAATCTTTATACCAAATATGAAAACTGTCGGTCATTGCGATCTTGATATATTATGTTAACCATTTTTTTGGTTTTTGACCTCTGGTGACCTCAAACGACCTTTGGCCTTCACCAAAAACAATACGGTTCTTCCTCTCAACATGACAAATCTACATATCAAATATGAAAAGTGTCGGTCATTGCTATCTTGAGATATCTTGTTTACAAGCCTTTTACGAGGTTTAAGCAGTGTAACCTCCGGTGACCTCAAATGGCCTTTGACCTCCACCAAAAACAATAGGGCTCTTCCTCTCAACATGACAAATCTATAGCTAGGCGTCACATACACACATACACATACACATACGCACATACACACGCAAACACGCACACAAGGCATCACCATCGCATAGATTCCTTGCCTGCTTCGGCAAGGAATAAAAGAAAACATTTAAAAAAATGAATGAAACTTTGCAGTAATATTTTCCAATGTGTCTTCGTCGTTGTGCTATATTTTAGTGTCGTATGGATTGAGTATTTCGTAGAAAATGAATTTTGAATTCTGGGCGACAGTACAAAACACAATCTTCATGAATGAATCTTGAGTCAATCAATACTGGAAAAGAGCAGAAAAAATACTATTTCTTACCACATTTAAGAACAATAATGTTAATACACGAAAAGAATGTTGTCCTTTCTACCAACGTTTTTACTGAAAGCTTCATCAAAGACGATTTGGTCATCATTTTTGGTAACATTTGCAAAATTCTAGTTCATTCTAATTTGCCGAAAGTTGAAAATTTGGCTGTGAGTAATACTTTTGCTTTAAACAAGAAAAATGGATGGGCAAATGCTTGTTTTTGATGTTGTTTGCAGAATATGCATTGCAGGTCATGCTTCCACTGGAATCACATCGCGCCTACACGCTGTACTAGAGTTTAGAACGCAGTGGTCGACTCATGATACTGATCGACTCATGATTACTCACTGTAATGTGTGATGACATACAATGTAAATGGAGTGTATAGAGACAATCATTTGACATAATTTGCATTTAGCTCCCTGCATCTTGCAACTTAAACATTCATGGAAATAAAACAAAAAATATTCGTTCCACCCTATATGTAATATATCCAGGGTAGTAAGCAGGGGTGCATTGGGCCATTCCCCCTTACGGAACCCAACTTTTTTTTTTTAGATCCTAAAAATACGCAAATTTTGTAACACAAATTTAACAATTCAAAAAGGTAGCGTAAGTGGCACCAGATTCCATGTAAGGACACCCAATTTTTCAAAAATTTTCGAAGGGGAGGGGTTCCCCCATGGACCTCTCATTGATGTCATTTTTTTTTTAGCTCCTAAAATATGTAAAATTTGTAACACAAATTTTAATTCAAAAGGTAGTATATGTGGCACCAGATTGCATGTAAGGACATCTTATATTTTCAAAAATTTTCAAAGGGGAGGGGGACACCCTTTCCCTTAGAGCCCTCTCAGACCGGCGATCACTGATGCCATTTTCTTTTAAGTTCCTAAAAATACGAAAATTTTGTAACACAAATTTTACTTCAAAAGGTAGCATATGTGGCACCAGATTACATGTAAGGTCACCCAAATTTTCAAAACTTTTGAAAGGGGAGGGGTTCCCCTCCATGGGCCCCCTCACTGATGCTAATTTTTTTTTGTTTTTTTAGTTCCTAAAATTACGTAAATTTTGTAAGACAAATTTTCCTTCAAAAGGTAGCATAATGTGGCACCAGGTTGCATGTAAGGACACCTAATTCTTCAAAAATTTTCAAACGGGAGGGTGACACCCCGTCCCCCAGCCCCCTCCCTAGGCCGGCGATCACACAAAATACTGTATGACCCCCTTGAAAGAAATCCTACGTACGCCACTCAATATATCTATGAACAGATATGCAACTGAAAGTAAGAAAAAAAAACTAGATAATGAGAAGGCCCTTTTTGTATTTCTTTGTAACCTGAGTGGAAGTGAGTCTTCGTGTCTCAATAAAAATGGCCTTAAGCAAATGAGATTCGTTACAAGACAACACCCCCAGACAACTCACTGACTGTGCAACAGTTTGAGTGAAAGGTAGTTTTAAAACACTTACAATTCCTCCCGCCATCCACTTTTCCCAACCGCCCCAACTAGTACCCCTCATCAATTCGACTTACTGTTTGTGTAGATTTTTGGTGATAAATTATGATCTTCGAGGTCAGTTAATTGTGTACACCTAACGCCATTTGTAGACAGTTGAAAGTTTAATTCTCATGCCCATAATTTTGTAAATCCTCCCGAGTTTTCGGGCTTTGCAATTGCGCCTCACCGGGATTTCTTGCCATGGGCCCTATAATTATTAAAGTAATCCCGGAATCGAATGCTGGTTAGGGGAAGACTGATAAATACTCCAGCAGGGCTTTTGCAAATTGCAATGACATTTTCTAACTTGCAATCAGTTTCAGTCAAAATATTTCATTCCCATTTCAAATAACTACGGGAGTATTTTCAAGAAGAGCCATCTAAAACTAAACAAAATTTCGAGAACGACTCCGAGACCCCCACTCTCTTAGCTTCCTGCCTCCGACGTTCGTGGTAACAAGCTTCCGAAATGGTCACATCTTGCCACCTCACATGTTCGAGTAATTCTATCCTTCCTTTGCATTACATTTGCATTCCAGTTAAAGCACTAAGCTCGAAGACACAATTGATAGACTCAAATCTCCCAAAGAAATTCATATCAGAGACTCTTGCATTTGCAAAGGCTTTAGGCAATAGAATTGGTTACATGATATAACCCCGACTTAGACCATACCGTGGTGCATGGGTGGCGATCCTGTGGGATGGTGATATATCCCCCATGGAACTGGACGGGGGGTACTGTTCACTATCTCCCCCCCCCCCCATGAAATCAACCCGGCAGATTCGGAAATCACGTAGCCTGCCCCCTGAGATTTTGATAAATGAGAGTTGGCGTATTTGAGAAAAAATTCTGAAATGCTGCAAATTTCACTGTCCAAATTATGGTTTCAAGACCACCAAAACCTGGAAAATGGCATTTGAGGATCCCTTCTTTCCCAAAATTTCCAGGGGAGGTCCCGGAGACCCCGCCGTGGATGCGTTCTCATGCGGGTTTCTCTTCCTGACGAATGGACCATCTTCCTCCAACAAGTTACCCCCGTACAATACACCAACATATACGCTGGCTAAAGATAAAGAGCCTATTATTAGCTTTAATTATTAGTACTCAGTGAGTAGTTAAAGAAACTTTTAATTTAAGGGACATGAACAGTCGCCACAAACTGATTTTAAAACAACTAAATCTCCCAAATATCCTTTTATTTCACTTCAAGCATCTTTCATGATATTTTAGAATATAAATATTGCTTATTTAAGGTAATCCAAGGAGTTACTCTATACGTGAACTCACAACTCGGTAAGAAATATATACCGTAATATTACTCTCCAAAGCCATTCATGAAATATACCCGGGTACTCTAATTCAAATTTGGGTGACTGCATTTTCCCTTTAAATCAAATCTAACTTTTCTTCTTGAAATATCAGTTTCTTTCAAACGCATGAAATCTGAAAGTAAAGAATGCTTAGATGTTATTTTAAGGTCTCAACTATGTCTTCCCCCACCCCCTCCCCATTTGGGAACATCTCGGGCGAACATTTTCTTGCAAGGCCTACGCTACGGCTATGCGCGAACCGATGGTGGATCCCCAGTAGCGTACTGAGACCGCTAGAAAGAAGCCCGCACCGGGTACCAGGCTCGTCACAGGGATACCACGCCACAGCCTAAAAATTCAGTAAATAATTAAAATTTCAGGTCATGTTATCAGCCCAAAGCTTTGCCAAAGATAACTCCATTTTGATCTTGGAAAACTTACAACAAGAAATATTTCTCACAGGGGAGAGTTGTCATCACTCCCCTGAAACAACATCCCCTTCAATTACACCCTAACAAAAAGAAAGAAAATAGTAAATGATAAACATATGATCAATTCAACGCTTTACGAAGCTTTACCAACGATAGCACCATTTTGTATCCAAGCTACATGACAGAGACAAAAATTTCTCCAAGAGTATACGAGAGTGTTACCCTCTCCTCTTAGACAGCACGTTTTGACTTACACCCAGCCAAAAATAGGGAGAATATCACTAAATAATGACAATTTGTAAACATATAATAAGTTCAAAGCTTTGCCAACGATAGCACAAGTTGCAACTTAGCCAGGCTTTACATGTCCCCCCAGCACCCTCCTCTAAGAGGCACTCATGCAGAGGTGAAAAAGGAAGGGTTCAACTCTCTGTAGGCACGCCACTTGGTGCTCCGCATAGATAGTGTCATGAACTGCCTCCCTAGGGATTTCGCCCAGGTTACAGTCCTGTAGTTATTAAGAAAACTTTTAAGTAGATCAGAAAACTTAAAAGATTACAAAAATACTACTCCGCTTAGATAGTGCCACTGACTGTATCCGGAAATAAAAACACTACCTTTTTCAAGACTTTTTACAATAGGCACATTTTTTAGGAAATACTTCTGACAGTTGTAATAGTATCACGTTGCAAATTCTGGAAAGGGTCATTTCCTGTGATCTGGGGGGTACTTTTGGCCAAAATTTTCTTTGTACGCTCCCCGCCAACTGATGGTGGCGTTCCTCTTAGATAGTGCCACTGACTATACCCCCACCCCAAAACGCACACTCTTTCAAAGACGAATCGCCACCCATGTAATGATGGGGACTAAAGAGCATCGCTTTAGCGCAGCCAATACAGCATGGTTAAAAATGCTAACTACCGTGATATTTTAAGTGTTTGCCTATGGCTATCTATGTATGAAATACCTTAAAACACCCCATAGATTTCAAAAAGTATACTTTACCCTCAAACCTTTTAGTCCTTCAAATTTATACTGTTACCTTTATCTTCGAGAGTAAAGTATTTTCACAGAAATAGAAAACTTCGTTGAAAGATTAGCATGAAATATATCAAACCATTTTGCAAATTGGAGGGGAGAGGTTGCCCATCCCCAGGCCGGCCGGAACAGCAGTGAAGTTTCATACCGAAAGTCCTTTCACATCAAAATCTCGGCCCTTGTTACAACGGAATCTGTAGCCAAATTGACCCTTTGCAGAAGGAATTTATCGAAAATATCCGTTTCCGCTTCTTCCTCTTACACACACATACACACACACGCCCACACACTAGAGTGTAGCTACACCACTTGCAAAAGGCTTGATATTCGTTTACACGTTTAGCCCTATGCGCATGACGTCACGATGTCATAAAATCCGAATTTCCCCAAGCTCAGAGGATACTTATGTTTACACTTACGTGCAGACAGTAGTTCAGCATGTCGTCGATAGAGGGCGGTATTCAAGTAAGTGATAATGACAATGCATAAAGGCCCGTAGGATCAAATATTATTACTCACCCGGCATTACCAGGGAATTGCCTTGAGAGTCTTCGCAGACGCACCCCTCAGGGAATTCCAATGACACATAAAACGGTATGTCATGAGGTTGATCTGCACCCGTCCTCTCGTCACCGTACAGGATAAGGTTACCATTTTGTCCCACTAACGTTTTATAGACTGCAATCAAGATTAAAAATGTGTAAGGAAAATAAAGTCAAACCAAACTTACCAGATTAAAGATACAAATCACATCTTACTTCATTTTACAAGTAATATTCATGACTTTTGAAAACATTAATATGGCATATTGTGACCCAAAACTAAGATCCATCTGCGAAAAAATTGTAAAGAATCTGTTTTCAACGGATTTGAGTAGGTAAAGGTGTCTA
>WURT03158401.1:0-28409 GCA_009936505.3 Holothuria glaberrima | reverse complement strand
ACGGCCCAGTTTCTAACCAATTGGTTTAAGTCGAGCCGGCCACGGCCATTTTTCCAGTTGTGGCTCACTGGCTTGTTCAGACGGTTTGAATCCAGAGCTTATCATTCCCGGGTGGGTTGGATGAAATTGCTCTTCCTGTAAGTAACGGCAAATCCAGCAACTTACCCTTTTTATTTTCTGCATATATACTGTTTTAAATCTATTGTGAAACTTTTGTTTCGTTTTATTCAGGTTTTGTAAAGAATAGCAGCTTCTGTAAATTTTGGATCGAAAAACACCTATTTCATCGTCGGTCTTATATAAGTCAGCATGGAAATAACTTACAGGTTCATTCACCTGTAACGGATTAAACTTGTACCAATTTGCACGTGACAAACATTTCTATAGGTGGATGAATATTCCTTCACGAGAAGTCAGCTGCTGACCTACAAGATTACCACGTAGACGTGGGCCGTAGTAATCGAAACATAACCCAATCAACTTTCACCGACAGTCCTGGGATTAACTTAATCTTGATGGTTTAAAGTAATTTCGGTTCTTTTATTCAAAAAGTTTCCTTGAATGAGCTCAACTTTTCACAAGAAAGGGAATTTCAACCAGGGCATAAAATCCCAGCAAAGCCAACTGGGTTATACGAGTAAGCAAAAAATTTACTCGATTGCAGAAGTGACTGAAAAGCAAATTCTTTTAAGTTTGTTACCTTTTAAGGAGGGGTGGGGACACACTTCAGTAATACTCTGCATACTGCCGACATTACTAAAAATTTGCTTTAATCTTAGACTTGATTTAATAACCAACTATGGCAAGCCATCATTTGAAAAGCAGATTTTACCGGTAGTTAGATACCAACACTACATATTAAGTATAAGTTCTGGTCAACTCTGTAAATATGGAGCCATGTGTGGGTCCGTATAGGTGTAGCCATGGACGGCGATCCCGAGGGACAGGGGGACATATCTTCCATATTTGAGAAATCGCCCATTGACTTTGATTTTTCACATAGTAGATTATTTGAAAATGAGGTCATGTACCACCCAACATTGAGAACAAATCGCCGCCCTTGGATGTAGCATTAGGCCTGAATGAAATTTGGGCCTTAATAGCAGACTGACATAAATTATAATCGTTACGACTCAGCTTCATACAAAATACTCTATATGCAAGGAAGACAAGGACCGATAGTTTCCCGTGGTAACCGATGAAGCACTTCTCAGAGTGGACTAGATTCTTTGCCATGCGGCAGCCCCCGGGAAAACCCAAACGGTGACTCTGCTGTGGAGTGTCCTCTTTGACATATGAAAAATTTCATGGAAAAGTTACCGAAATTTTGTCAAAATTTTTTTACTCAGTAGTTTTGGGGAAAGTTTTGATAACCGCGGGCGGTTTCCAGAAAAATCTTCACCCCCCCCCCGATAGCTCCCCAGACGATTTCTTTCTAGACAATTTCCCGGATGACTTCCCCAGGATGATATTTCCCAGACATTTCTCAACCCGGAAAATGTCCATCTATAGCAACTATCTCTTGAACAACTGACTCCATTTGGAATTGTCCAAATGGGAATTAAAGGAAAGGGGTTGTATGGCTGAATATTGTCCGAAATGGAAAACCTCCGGGTGGGGCTTAACCCGGAAGGAGTTGCCTGGGGATACTGTGGGGACGGGGGTTACCCGGTAACCTCATTTGTCACTCCCTTTCTCCTCGATGATACTGTAAATGATCATGGTTTAAGCCTTAAGGTAAACATTGTCCAAGTTATTATTGAATGTCGCACTCATCATTATTTTCAAACTAAAATTGTTTGTTTCGTCTTCGAAAATGAAGTAGGGTAATATTAGTGGTATTCGACAACTCAGCAGGTTTTATGTCACCAACAAAAGCAGTACGGCAAAATTGAAAAATTTTATTTCTTCTTAGCAAAACTAATTTCGTCATTTTTATGTGCAAACTTGCTTAGAGTTCACCTTACCTCAAAATCTTTGGGAAAATTTGTTTTATATCAGTAGTACTTTTTTGTGTGGTGTTTGACCACGTTACGCAATATTTGACCTGGGAGTCGGTTAGATTTGACCACTTCATGTAGTTTTCGACTGAGCTAGTGCATGCTGAATTCGTCCACGTAAAATTCACATTTCGCCTTATGCACATTATTGCATCCATATTTGCCCCCGAAAAGTAAATTCTGCTCAGTGTGGTGCAAATATTTAACACAATGCCACTCATTATGTTTTTAATCTCTAACTTGCCATTTGTTTGCTTTTTTGAAGCTTGTGTTCCATTAAACCTTTTTGCTTTAAATCTTAAAATTGCCATGATCCCTTCCGTCCCTGAAGAACACCAAAAATAAAACACTTATCGTATCCACGTCTTCTATAGTTCATCCTGTGTAACATAAGCTTTCTTATTGGTACATGCCTCCTTTGTATGCATGCTTTCAGCTTCTTATATCTTTTAGAAGCAGAAGAGGAGACAGAACATTCTAGCGCGGGTTATATTTGACCACTTTAGGTTATATTCGATCACTCACCTGGTCAAATTTACCACTTTATGCAATATTCGACCAGATTTGCGGTCAAATTTGACCACAACGGGCTGTTTTCGATCGTGCGTATGCTTCTCTACTCTCTCTACATTTGATCAATAGCCTCTTGAAATGTATTATTTTTACCTTTTCTCTTATCTCGCTATCTTTCGGAGGCGAGAGGCTCGACCTCTCCACTCTCTCTTTCATGTGATCAATACTTTCTTAAAATGTATTATCTTGCAAGTCTTTGAGCGGGGTGGGGATGACTGTACAAACCTCGTCGGGTTATATTTGACCACCTTGGGCAATATTTGACCCAATTCTTGTTCAAATTCGACCGTGAGTTGCACTTTTCGACTTTTTAAGAAGGGGGCTTCGCCCTGTCTGTTCATTTTGCTTTGTTCTGTCTTACATACCTTACAAATTCTAGCATCCAACCGCGTCATCTCTTCTCCTATGTATAAACTGATATGTTCTTTCGCTAGTTGCATCTAAGTGATTCATTTAAAGCTCATTAAAAATAGGTAATTAAACTAGAAATTGAACCATTAATAACACCTTTTTTAGCTGGCAAATTTGACCTTCTTGGACCAACTAAGGCGGTATTCGACCGTAGTCTTTGTAAAATTTGACCACATTATGGAGTTTTCGACTACTCAAGTATATGGCCCGACTTTGCGTATGGTTAGTGTACGTAGCTTCCCTACCCTCATTCCTGCCCACCTTTTCCGGTACAGCAATCTACTTGCTATCTTGAGTGATTTTGAAGTTTCTTACTGTTGCTCGTTCGCTCAATTTTTTGAAGAAAGTGTGGTAATAAATCAACTCTTTTGTGTGGTATTTGACCACCCCAAGTAATATTTGACCAACGTAGGCTATATTTGACCGTAATGCTTGGTTTTCGACAGCATGCAGCACAGATATTTTAAATTTGTCACTGCTTTTAGTTGAACAAGCTATCATTATCATTTAGTGACGCTACCAGGGTTTCAAAAGTGGGTCAGGTGAGGTGGGGTGGGCAAGCAATCATCTGGGAGGCAAAATGATGCTCGTGAGCATTACTCTTGTAAACCGTTTACCTTTGTACAGGGCAAGAGGGGGTGCAAAGGCCATGACTGGGGGAAATGCACCCATGCCCCTCTTGGTGGCGCCACTGGCACACACTTTTAAAATACCTTGTTTAGTTGACTATATTAAGAAGGCAGCATGACAATAACTAATGACACCATTTGTTATGCTACTTGACCTGCGTATAGTAATATTTGACTGGTGTTATTCGAACACATTTTATGTCAGCATGAATATAAGAAGAAAGTATATCTGACCACTGACGGCTACACGGTGAATATTTTTTTTCGAAATGCCCCCTCCCCCTTCTTATTTTATCCCAAACAAAGCACCTGGTAAAAAGGGTTTCTCAGCTGCACTTGGCAGGAGCAACCTGTAATATATATCTTTTTGATCAATTACACAGGCAGAAATTTGCTAACGAAACTCATTATTTTAGTTACGGTGATTATCCTCTCATGTGGAGTGGCCATTTTGCCGATTCTTATCTACTTCGTTATCAAGAAATTTACAGGTGCGTATTTTTAATATGTTCAGTGTAAAATCACTTCATGTACAATAATTTAATACTTCGTTATCTGTATAATTTGAGTATTTCCAAACTGACGTCACAAATTTCAACCTCATACATTACAAACACAATGAGTTGTTGCTAATTTTTCCTGGTAAGTCTAAGATTTCAATGTTTTCAACCCTACGTTGGAATATCTTAAACTGCTCTTCCATCTCTCCGACCTGAAACTATATATTTAGTGTTATCTTTCTGCGACAAGTTTACATTTTTATATATAATAAACAGTACTGTAGATTTATATTTCTTATTCATGTTTTGTTTTCCAGGAGCAAAAGCAGACTACGCTGACAGACAAAGGTATAATTTTTTAGATTCATGTATGTTCCATTCCTATTTTATAATAATTTACTTCCAAATCTTATTTACGTACAGGCAATGGAGAATCCAAGGGTAGAAGGGCAAGATAGAAAATAACTATGACAAGAACTTCCATGGATAATGCCAGTAAACGTACATCCTTTCAACCATAATAAAAGGTCTAGGGTAAAAAAAAATGAATTTCCTCTCCCACCCCCACCCCCAAATAAGAAAGCTGATTCAGCACCTTTTTATACAGAAAAGGTTTCATAATCTTTTTAAAGGTTTCATAACCTTTGTTTGGAAACTTTGACGATGTTCATAGCCTATGGCTTTTGAATTACAACTTCACGTCGGATGGCTAACCAACTCAACAATTTAAATCAAATTTGGTATCTTTTGAAAGGCCAGTTCAGATGGGAAAACCGTAGATTGCTCTTGAATGAAAACCCCACCTAACTTTCACCCGGTCGGGGATCGACCTATAGGTTGCAAAGCTTCATCGCTTCAAATGCCACCGCCTTTATCCACTCAGCCGTAGCACCGATCACACGTGCTTGGCGCTGGTTATGGGTAGACTTCCGCGTTTTCCGCTGTTTTGCTTTCCAGTGGGAGCGATTAGGAAGCCACACGTGTGCCCCCAACACACAGCTTCATCACCGACAGTCTCTGATATTCAGAAGAAATGGGTATATTATGGAGAGGAAGGGGATGGGTTCAGCTTCAGAATTCTTCTTTGGATTATTAAGTAACACAAATATTTTACTTTCTTTTCCTAATTCAGTTTCGCATTGCCTGAAATACCTACTGCTGTGGAAGAATCGGAATACGTAGAATATTCGAAAATACCCGAACAGTATGAATTCTTGTTTTCTTGTAAAAAACTTGTGTGTTATATTCATTTTGTTTGCCTTTAAAATTATCGAAAAATTAAGTAATCTTGATACCCAAAAGTGTGATAATTCGTAAAAGACGCTTGCAACACTTTAAATCTTTTCCGTTTTCATCAGAAGAGATCAAAACCCAAGTCGTCCGAAAGAACCCAAATATGCTGAATGTGATTTGAGTAAGTCATTTTATTATTGACAGAGGTTATAGACGAAAAAGTGCAAACTCATCCTGTTTTAAAATATTTTTACTTCTTTTAAATCTTTTAAATTTGATAATTTTAATGAAAACATTTTTAAGTTATCTAATAATAATTTGTAACGTTTACGTTGATAATTAAACTTCATCATCGTTTGCCTTTATATTTTTCACATTTTTAGATAATAAAGCTTCAAATAATTATTCAGCAACGTTGAATGACGTCACGCAAGTCAAATTGTTTTATGCGAAGGATATGCGTAAAACAAAAACAATAAAGACAGGAAGGTTGTACATCAAATGGACCGGAACAGTTGCCTTTACACCCGACAAGGTCAAACGAGTCGTGTATACAACCGTAACAGGTGATAAATTTAATTTCGAAGAGAAACAATTAACACATAGGCTAATTATTATGAAAATAGTTGGCTTGTAAATAAATGGTATTTGTATTAGTTATGAATTATTTACGCAAGATATTGTTGCCTACTTATTATGATGACTTTAGACGAAGGGTTTTGTAACAGTTAAGAAGGCGCATCAATAAAGTTGTAACGTATTTTTTTTCAGAATGACACAGAAAATTGGCAATTTTTGTATAGGTTAGAGTATATAGTTAAAATATTCTTTCATTACCATTGAACTGATGACGTTTAATTATTGAGCATTTTGCCAGGAGTGCATAACGTACGTTAGGAGGAGGGGTTCAAACAACCTGTGTTTTTTTTTTTCAAAATATAATACGATTATAAGATTTCACAACCATTTTTTAATTTTTCTCAAAGTACCCTCCAGGACAGGGGAGAGGATCAGAAAAAAAAGAGTATGTTTATAATCTGGTGAAGAATGGCAAAAACTAGATGACCTCCCTTAGAGCATAACGTTACTTATTTACTTGCAAGAAATCTTTTTTACGAATTTCTCAATTCTTTCAAACCTTATATCCATACTATTTGTCTAATAGACAAGGCTTTGGCATCGAACATCGTTCACTGGGATAAATTTGTGAAGAGAGTGGTTGAGCTACCACAGTCTAAACATCTCCTTCGTATTGCTGGATTAGGCATTGATAACGGTAAGTGACACTGCTCTTTTGATTCCTTGTCGAAGAAGAAGAGGAATCTATTCGATGGTAATGTCTGGTGTGTGTATGTGCATGTGTATGTAGGTCTGTGTGTATGTGTTTATGTGATATTTTTGGCTTGTAAACACAATATCTCAAGAAGGGTAATCACAAGGTCACTGCAGAAAACAGGTTGGTACGGGCTGATTCACGGTGCGTTGCTAAACATTTTATAGACATGATGGGACGATGTAAAGTTACCAGTGTGTTCCCTGTTCCCCCATCTGCTAATAACGTTGAAAAGATGAACAAAGGAGCAAGCAGTGCCATGATGCAGTTTTTAACTCAAAATATGGCATAGGAAGAAGCGGCAAGGAACATTTGCCCCACTCTCGGAGGCTCTTAGTTTTCCCCTCTCTAAATGAAATGACAGAACATAAAGTTATAATTTAAAAGTGCAGTTTGCATGGCTTATTTGTCTACAAAATGTAACTCTCATCCACTCTTACAGTCCCAAATGCAAAACTTTAGCTATATATACCTCTTTGGTGACCCTATGTATCATTTGCCTCAGATTTCTGAAGAAAATCTTGCTTTTGAATCTGCGGTTTTTGACGATACAGACCTCTTTTCAGTAATGACAATGATTCACTGCACAGCAACTCAAAGTTGGATTTTTTACTTCAGAATCAGTTAAGATGGCATAATCTATAGCTGTTGGTTAAGTAATTAATTTTAATCGACCGGGCTAAGATAACAATCTTTCATCTAGAATGAGTCTCATTGTTTTAAATACAGTTTCATTTACAAAAGAAATTTTCCAAAGAGAAGTAAGTCTGTGGAATTGGAAGTTTTTA
Organism: Holothuria glaberrima; assembly: GCA_009936505.3. Classification (NCBI taxonomy): domain Eukaryota; kingdom Metazoa; phylum Echinodermata; class Holothuroidea; order Aspidochirotida; family Holothuriidae; genus Holothuria; species Holothuria glaberrima. The sequence goes on along the minus strand of WURT03158401.1, from coordinate 20,942 downwards.
TTACAATTTATGATTCAAAATAACCTTTAATCCCCTAACGATATTTTCAACGTTTCCTTTCTCCATATCTTAGGTTTAATAAATGAAACGTTGATTCGTGTTTGTATAAATCGATCAGTTATTATTTATTTTACAGGGAGGCAGTACTTGATATACGAGCGTTTGTTTCGAGGAACATTAGCCGCATACATCAAATCGGATACTGAAAGTGCAGTTTCATGTAAACCGTTACAACCCGCACATATAATTAGACTTATACTAGGTATATTAGAAGGAATGGAACATATCCACTCGGCTGGGGTAAGTTTAACTACATTCAATATACATATCACGATTAGTTTGCTCTATCGCGACTACCATGCATGGTTTAAAGCGGGTTTTGGCAGCTTTGGTAATGATACTGTCTTGTTTCTTAAAGTAAAAGAACATGAGTGTGTTTTCACACCTGATAATGACGTAACATGTAAGTAGCGAAGGCGTATGAGGTGGTGAAGGGTGGCATCATCCCTTCCCCTGCTCCCATTCGGTCGGAGAATATGCCATTTTCACGCAAAATACGTTTACAAGTAAAAAAAAGTAAAAATATAAAAATTAGAAAGGACTGACAATCATACACAAACCTATTGGGTTACACCTCAGTGCAGCGATTCCACGAAATTCTATCAATGGCGTGTACCGGTACTTCACCCGCATCAATTTACAGCGCACGGCAAACCAGTTTTATATAGGACAAGACCGGCTCGTTATGACTGTCTTTGACTCCCGTCAGTGTTCAAACCGTAAAGCTAGCAATTTAACCACTCACGTTTTATCCACTTCATCCTGAGGTCATCCATTTTTAATCGTTTTCACGAAAGTACTCTTTCTTCGAACACCCTTTCAGCATGTACTTTAAAAAAAATTAGAAAAATACGATTTTTGGCACAAAATGTTCCTAATTTCTAATATTCAATAAAATGTTCATTAGTCTTCTACCCTCCCCGCTTCCCCTTCGCTAAGTAGATTTGTGCGTTTTGAAAATTATGAAAAAATAGATGATCCTTAATTTATGTTATTCCTGTGTATTTATAATATTTATAATGTTTGCTATAATTCCAACAGTTTCTTCATCCTGAATTATCAACAAAAAAAATTCTTCTCACCTACAAAGGAGTTGGTAAACTTTACGATTTCTGTTTATCAGAAGACGCGGTCAATATATTAACCTACAAAAAACCAGGGGTATGTGGAATAAAATTCAGACACTTAACCTTAAATATCCTGTTCACAAATTCAATACAAAATACAACATTCATTATTTTTCTTTAGTACATTATTGTTATCAAAGAGTACCACTTTTTATTTGTATCATGCATTTTTGACATAATTTTCATGACTTTTGATACAGTAAGTACTATCTGACAAAGGGCTATTGAATGTTTTTTTCTCCAAAATCCCCTCGACTCTCTGGCGAAGAGCCAAGAGGCGAAACCAGACAATTTCTCCCGAAGGTCTTCTCCCTAAAGGAGTTACTTCCCCGAAAGGACACAAAATTTATAGAGCTATTAAATGCTTACAATTATTTTATACATGTTATGTGTTTATGCAGATGTACTCTTACAACATTTACTGCTACGCTAAAAGTTTGTATATATAAATATAAATATATTTATATATAATATATATAAGTAAAATTTAAGTTTTGTTCTCCAATAATCAACCAGTTATGCTCTTTTTTGCGTTCGTTCTCATTTTGTATTTTAATTTTGGAGTATACGTGGAACTGAATCTTTCTGCTAATATGTATATATATATATATATAATATATACATAATACATGTGCACGTATCTTTGGGTAATCGTTATTATATATGTTATTGAAGATTAAAATTGCATTTATTTCCCTTCGTACTTCACGCAGATGAATTACTCTCTGAACGAGCTCTCTCCAGAAGGAATTCAAAGACATGAATATTCAGCTGCTAGTGACGTATGGTCTACAGCAGTTTTAATATGGCAAATGCTTTCAAATGGTGAGCGAACACTTGTCAAGAACCCCTTTAGTCAAAAACTGGCCCAATAATTCGTTAAAAACCCTTGTAACGTTTGTCTTGACTCAAAATAATGGTAAAGATTATCTTCTCTAATCAAAGACGTGCGAAACGGACTAGGGGAGACAGCCTTCACCTCACCCACCCTACCAAACCACCACCCCACCACCCTTCCAAGAAATGTATATTTCACAGATAAAATGTCAGTTTCGAACTTTCGGGGCACTAACACCTTTTTAAGGGAAAACATTTATTTTATGACTCAAAATTTCAAGCAGACAGCTTCCAACTTTCCTCTCCCCCTTCTTAAAATGTCTTCCCAAACGCCCATGGATCTCAGGCGTATATCTATCACCAGCGTGTAGACAAGGGGAAGGATAACTCAGTTCTAAGTTACAGCAAGTTACAGAAAGTGATATAACGTAATGTAGTCAGAAACTACAGTATGACAGTTTTGTTCGTAAGTTTTGGACATTTGGGGTTAAAGGGATCAAGGGTGTGGGATCCATCTCCAAAGGTGGGGAGGACTTCACCATTTGCGAATCGCCGTCCTGGGGGAGGGGTCTAAAATGCAAATTGGAAGGTGTCCATGTGGCAAATGGTGCCATATCTGGGCGCACTTTAGCTCTTAAAATGTAGTATCAACTCGTAAACCTAATTCATCACAGTTTGAGTTTTCATCATTTTTGAAAAAGTGGGGGGGGGACTTATTGGAGATGTCCTCCTTCCAAAAAATGAGGGGACGCTCCCCCCAGTCCCCCATGATCCACGCCCATGAAAGGGATGAAAACGGGATTTGTGTAGCCCTTTTGAACCATCAACCGACCACTTCTTCTGACAATATTTTCTAAAGACTACTTAATGCATAATGTAAGCGACTACACAAATACTTCAGAAGATGGCCCTTTAATAGCTCAGAGAAAACTTTGTTAAACTTTAACCTTGTCTGCATTTATTTTTAATCTATACTTTCATAGGATCACTTCCTTTTCATCATGATTACGATGTAAATACAGATGCGGAAATAATCCCAAATTTGCCTCAAACGTGGCCAACAAAGTTCGAGTATCTCAGGTAATTGTAACGGCGTCATTTAAGAGTATTGTATGTGTTATAACACTTCATATATAACCAATGGTGCCGCCAGAATTTCAAAAGTTAGGGGCAGGGAGACAAGTGTGTGGGAAGCAGAAATGTTGGGGAACAAAAAGTTTTGATCCTATAAACTAGCTTATGGACCTTTGTAAAGCAGCGGACTTGGGAATTTAGGGGGCACCGACTGACGGCAGATTTCCAAACCCCTTTCTCCCCCTTCACCGTGGCCACACCCCTCTGTACAACAATAATCAAAATTGTCTGTTGGACCGCAAGCGGAAAGTGCGCAGTAATCCTACAAATACAAGATGACACTTGCATCATGCAAGAGTTATTACAGGGTCTTCAAAACCGGTGGCGGGATCTGTCTCCTACCAATGATTTTCACTTTGAGTATTTTCAAAAACTATAAAACGGGCCTTGAAAACGACCAAAAGTTTCTTGACAGAATATAAAATCTAGTACATTCACCTGTATATTAGCATAACCAGGGCATAAGTATAGGAAGCTTTTTGAAAGTGGGGCGGAAGTAAATGTTAGTGGTCAGTGTCCTGGGTCCCTTTGAACATTTTTTTGAATATTTAAAGTGCCCTAGATGCAAATGGTGGTATGTTTGGCAAACTTTGAAGTAATTTCGTCCTATTCAGTCCCATATTTTGGCAGCATGTCACCCAAAGTGGGGAGTGGGGGGACGAGGTTACTACCCCACCAGTCAGAGTGCGGGGGCAGGGGCGGTCGGGTGACCAAGGAATCAAGGTCACCCTCGATCAAATGACTAAGACAAACTAATGGCAAAACAACGGAACATGAGGTTCACTGCAGACTTGTAATGCACTCTGTAGTGAGTATCGAAGTATTATATTTAGAACCGTTCGTTCATTTGGCCTATCTTCTCAAAAGTCATGTCCACGCCAGTGCCCTCTCAATCTTGAAAATTTTCCATCGGCGACTTAATTAAAACTTCTAATTATTATTTTTTGACAGGAATTGTTGTTTGTTCGACTGTTGGAATACCAATGAGTCTAGCCGTCCAACAATTAATGAGCTGAAGCGAAGTATTCAGAAGGTATGATCAAAGTTGGTACAGTTTATTTTATACAGAGGTGGCATTACAGAGGGGGGGGGACCTGCTGTTTTTGACAGAGACGTTGAGTTGATTTCTTATAAAATTTGGTCGGTATAAGCAGGGAGATAATATCACCTCCCTGGTATAAGCTGGTTGAATTTACCACTTACAGTTTGATCTGGTAAATATACCCCAAATATTACACCTATTTACATATAGAGGCTTTATGAAATCCAAACAAATTCTCGAAGTGGATGGGGGTTACCCGTCCCCAGGATTTCGTTCCTCTTCTCATTATGAAATCCTTATGATTGTGTAGATATTGTTCTCTTGTGCGTAGTCATACGCTTTTCGTTGTCGCTAATCTCATTCTGTTTGTTCAGTCAGTCAGTCAGTATTTCTTTCTGTCTGTCTGTCAAATTTTGTTTACGTTTTCCTCCTATTTAGAACTCTGATGTTGATACGTACAACCTTCCTAAGACGCATGGAGGAAGCATGGCCGGGTATTACATGCCTATGAAGAAATCAGTGATAGACGCCGATACATGAGAGCACCTAATGAATATGAACGTGGTCATGAATATGGATATTAAGTTTCGGAACCGGATGCAATTTTTCGAGAGGGATGGATAAACCAACATGAAAGAGCCATCCCATGTTGGGTTATGGTAATACGATAGAAATGTTTAGCTTAGATAAGAATAAATGTAATACACCCCTAGGTTATCTCGGCTGTGTATAAAAGACAACTTATATTCAGGGTAATATATATTTTTAGTCTTGTTACACTAGTGTGAAGTCCTGTGTCAGAATGGCTTAGTTATTCGTAAAACAAACAAATGGCGGAATGATGTGTATGATATCTTTGACTTTTTCATTGGATGCCTTTCTCTGGAAAGGACAAGTTCGGTACCTTTGCCAGGCATGACAGACACATGATGTAGAGGTCTGAGGGTCGAGAGGCTGCATGGTCAGTTGTGTCCTTTCGGGGATGTAGCTCTTTCAGGAAGCAGAACTCCTTCGGGAGTTAACGTTTGGTTTCGCCCCTTGGCTCTCCGCCAGTGAGTCGAGGAGACTTTGGAAAAAAAGTTTGGTACCTTTGCAAGCCAACAAAAAAGACAAAAAAAAATACTAAAAAAAAATGCAAAAAAAAAAAAATACAAAAAAAAAATACAAAAAAAAATACAAAAAAAAAAAAAAATACAAAGAAAATACAAAAACGAAGCAAAAGCAAAAACAAAAAACCAAGAATTATTTGGTACCGTACTAAGGAACGACACGATTCTGTACTATTATTTTGTGTCAGGGGAAAGTTTGTGTGAGGTTATGAGCAAGGTTTATGAGTGTAAGGTTTGTGTCTGTGGAGAACAAAGTTACACACTCATTCCTTTGCAAAGTACAATTAGTTTGACTAGTTCCAGCAAAGTTATAGAGGAACATGCAATGCTTACCAATGATTGTGTCAAAATTCATAACTCTCTCCGTCTGTAGGGGATTGACAGGGCATCGGCCGTCAGCAAGTTATCCCGAGGTACCAGCCTGAGTCCCCTCCTTCCATCCCAGCTATTTAGTTATGTGGTTTAGTATAGAGTAAGTATGGCCCCTTTCAGTCGCTTTCTCGCGGATCAAATCTCAGGCTGATTGTGTACAACTTGAAAAAATACATTGCACCTTTCGGTGTGTATAAGATGCACGTGCTCATTTGTTCATACCCGGTTTGGCATATGGAAACAACCCAAGTAGTAGTCAGATTTACTCATATTTGGTAGACGATGACACTTGAAATATGTATGAGAAAGTGATACTTTCTATAGAATGTGATACCTGTATAAGGACGTATATGCAGGGTAGGCTTCTTTGAAAATCCGTCTTGTTTTAACTGTTTTGATAATTTTATACAACTATTCCTGCACGAAGGGATAACTTTAATTAAACTTTAATAACATGTCAAGCTCGGTCATATGTTATCTGAAGGTAGTAGATAAAAGGGAAAGAATGAACGACAATGTATTTTAAAATTTTGTAAACCACGGCATGTATGGCGTTTCAGAGCTTCTTGCATTTGCAACGGCCTTTGGCCATGGGGTTGGTAACATTTTATACCCCTTTTAGACCATAGAATAATGGGGTATCACTGACTGCTTTTTGCGCAGTCAATACAGCATGACGTTCTTTTCAGGTAGAAAATCGTGTCCTAGTAACTTGTCTTGGCATTCAAGGAAAATTTTCAGTGTACAAGCACCTTCTACCCCCATGTTGACCGTCTTCCCATACTCCTTTTGCTCATCACTGCAGTTTACAAATAAGTGCGCTTTCAGTAATAAGAAGATTATCAAACGTATTATTTAGAAGACATTGTTGGTATGATTCGAAATATTTGCATCTTCTAATGTAATTTTGGACGTTTTAGCACAAAAACCTTTAACCCGAAAATTATCAGGGGCTGTATCCATAAGCCTCCGGTTCCAACGCCCTGCCGTGATTATTACATGTTGCGTTTATTCACTGTAATATACATTCTTGTAGTAATTTATACTGACATGCATTTATAAAGCAATTTTTCCATCACTATAAAAAAAAAGCTGTGAAAGAGAGAAGATAAAGCTTTACCTCAAATACTTCAAGCAAAACAGAAAAGGAGATGAACGTGGTAAAGAGAGAAAAAAATCATAATCACATTCAGTTGTAACCTAAGTATAAAAGTAAAGCCATGTTAGGTTTACATCCTATTAGAAGCATAAGGTATACACACAATATGAAGTCAGCCTGCAGCTTGCATATATAGGCTACGATACACTAAATCAGTATTCAAACTTCATTTCCTTCTTCTCTCTGTATGTTTTATAATTGTACAATATTTTGACAACCTATTTCACTTTGCTCGCCATACATTTAAGTTGTGACCTGAATACATGTCATAAGTCAGCCAGCAGCAATTAAAACTAGTAGCATGTAGTGAAGTATTATATATATCCTTTGTAAAAAAGGAAAGCAAAAGTCGTTTTATTGACAATTTTGTCATAGGCGTAGGACATTTTCGTAGCTGGGGGAGTTGACGTTTTATACACAAGCGTCATGAGGAAGAATGTCAAAAGGAGGGAGCTTCCCTTACTTTGAACATTTTCCGAATATTTTAGTGTATATAAGTGCAATTTTATGTTATATTTTGTGTAATTTTTGAACAATTTTTATGAAAAAGTTTGACATTTCATTGAAAAAGTTTGAAATATTTCACAGAGGAGCAAAACAATGGGGTTACGTCCGTTTTAAGCGGAGGAGGGCGAAGCATCCTTTATCTCCACATTTTTATGGAGGGGTATTTAGCCCTCCTACCGTTTTTTAGCATTTGGTAAATTTTCCGTGCATCCGTGTTTCTAAATAAACTTTTTACATAATTAATAAAAATAAAATTTTCATTAACTAAACTTGGAGTGTAATATACCTCCAGTAACGATTCATATCATTTATGTTGATCTAGTGTAAAGACAGATCTACAATCCTAGGCAAAACTATCTTGGACACTTCCCCGCGCCCTACTCAATATTTATTTGAAAGTGTGTGAAAGTTGCGCTCTGAAGAAAATAACGTGTCTTTTGTTTTCTCAACACTGTTATAGGGGTAGAGGGGAAGACATGCTGAAAATATCTTACAGGTCCGAAAATGTCTTAATAATTTTTTTCGGGGATTGTAGACTATTCCCGTTGCAAGAATGGAAAATATGTAAGTAAAAAAAATTATAGATGGCAAGAAAATGGTATCTTGGTCGTTTAAGATCCTCATGTTATAGTATCACTCCTAAAACTGACTCTATCCCTTATCTACCTCGATCCCTTATCACAGGTCAATGTTTCATCACCACTGTTTGGTTTACAGTGATATCATTAAAATTGCCTAGATTGAGAGTTACAAAAGATATAGTTATTGGATTTCATAGGAATTATACTGTACAGATATAACACAATTTGTAAAGATGGTATCTTGTTACGCAGGTCACTCATGTTATAGGGAGGGGTCAGCAGGTCGGGTCATTTGATCATGGATGATGAGTCCAATCCTTTGGTCACTTGCCCTTGTTTCTTTAATTTAACACAGGTCTAGTGTAGAGTTGAAAGGAAGGATAAATAAATGTTTAAAATAGTTTACATTATGGGCTCCCATAACGATGTCCGCACACATGCACATTTAGATTATTGTATTCCCTTTCCACACCAAGGCTCCTTTTCTCCTTTGCTATTTTATTCTGAATTCAGTGAGTCAGCATTGTCGGTAAAATATTTTCTGTAGTTTGTATTAGTAAAATTAATTGTTCGTTTTTAAAGTAACATTTGTATTTAGTTCATTACATTACTTTATTACACACAAAATTTTGTAACAAGTGTAAAGGCAAATGTGTCCACGTAAATGCAGGCCTGCATCAAAAATCTTTTGCCCCCTAGAAAATTAAAAAAATACTATTGTATTTCAAAAAAGACCACCCTTCTCCCGTAACAAGACCCCACTTATCCCCCATGCAGTACCTTGCCAGGCTACTGGCCTGCGTAAAAGAAATTACTTACCGCTTGTAATCTAAGCAATATAACACATCGTTTAAAGATTCCTCCAAGCTACAGGAGTGCCACACCATATTCCATTGTGCTGCTAAATGTTCCAACATTATGGAATAAAGTTTAGTGACATCGTTCGTGATCACAGTCTTTAGTGCTAAATTTTGTCTTTTATCGAGGTCCCTCGTTTAACTTTTGCTTAATCAATATTTTGCTGACATCGTGACACACTGTGTATCATGTATATTATCAAAGGAAAATACAGTCACCTCTATTTGACTAAGTATACCCTGGTATACTAAATTATTAATAGCTATTTTAATTATGTGACAATGGTTAGTTTATGAATTATTAAATAAAAGAGGAACAACTCATTGGTTTACCTTTGACATGCAATATTTCTGTTCTAAAACATGATAAAAGGTACTTAAATGTAAGTGACATCTGGGGGTATTTGCAACATTAACCTGTTGTCTCAAAATCCGTTTTTGGCGACTGCTTACTTTCTTCAATTCCAAAACGACAAGAAAATTCCAAGAAGTATGAGAAGATAAAGAGGTAACAATAAGTGAAATCTTAAAGAAACAACGTTTTGCTGACATGGTAGAAGTAGCTGCACTGCAAGTAGGTTTGATTACACATTTAAATCTTATAAAATAGTTTTGATGCAAGTTTGAATCGAAATAGCAATTTGACTCTATCACATAGATAAATGCATTAGAAAAAAAAACATTGTTCTGTGTATTATTAAACTTCTTTGATTATTCTTTATATTTCTCTCGTAGTATATGTAGATCTTTTGTAAATAATTATCAAACAGGGAATATGTACTTGATAAGGCCCATAAAACTTAAGGTTAATTTTTTACGGAGCATTCACAAATGATTATTCAGTTACGAAAACACTCATGAAGCAACCGCAGTTCTTTGAAAACTTCCCGAATGTTCTTGTGAAGCTTAGTCACAATTTATTGACTAAATACAGTGTAATGGAGGGTCAACTTCTAAGATGGTCCGATGTTGTAATGTGTTTATCCTACTGCGGTCGAATATTACCGTTATAATTATAATGATTGTGGCAATATTCGACTTTCAAATTTGTATAGTCGTGCTCCAGATTATTAAGTAGTTAAGTGTTTAACCAGAGTCACGTGATCAAGTGTGTTTTACATTCACGAGTTAAGACACTCGGGCAGTTTGTTGACAGTTTCACAGACCCTCCGAGGGTAACAACCCTACTTATATCCCTATGTAATTTGTTGTGTAGTTGTCAACTCCTTTCTACGACGGCCTCAAAAACCACAAATATTCATACTAATGATAACATTTACATGATAAAAGTGCATTTCATTCGAATGTTAAGCAGTAACAGAAACAGGTAAGACATTGTTGCTACACGAAATTGGTGACTTTGGACCGATAACGCAGTAAAGTTTCATGATGGGTCGAATACTATGTTATGGTCGAATTTAGCTTGACAAACCTTACTTATCTTTATACATTTAAGCTAGCTAAGTAGACCAGGCAAATGTCTCTAATAACAGCAGCAACCTTGCTCGGAAACTTTTTTTTTTATTTTAGAGCGATTTAAAAAAAAAAAACCCAAAAAACAAAAAAAAAAGACAATAGGAATCATCAGATCATGATAAATGGGAAACGTGGTTCAGATTATGGGTCAGGGTTAGGGTCACGGTAAAAATGAGTTGCTGACTCGTTGTGGGGAAAATAGCGCGGTAAAAATAATGCGTTCCGGATGTCGAATAAAATAACAAGAAGATCACAGTGAATCAGCGTCTTCTGGACAACTCCCTAATAAAATTCGAATTTCCCGGTGAGCAAGTTGACTGGAGGGTTATCATCATGGGTTTCGAAATGTCCTGTTCAGAATCTAATAGTACCACAGTCGTTATGGCATGCATTCAGTTTGCCGCTGACAACTTTTTTGCATCACAAGCCTTTTTGAGGTAGTAACCCACCTCCATTGCCAGTGTGTGAGGTCAGTTACTTTCATTGCACGTGTTGTATTGTAAAATGGTCGCGTAGAGGACGAGGAAATCGGTCATGGTTGAAATCCCATTGAGACTTAGAGGAATTGGAGCCACACCATGCGTTTTGTAAAAGAAGAAATGTGAAAATTGTTCTAAACACTGGCAGGAATTAATTTGGGAAAGACCTTCACCCCCCTTCACCATAGTGCAAAATTGATCCGAACGAAGTTGTTACACTGAAAACTTTCATGCAAATATAAAACGAGAAAAAAAATCTTCTGATACACATTATATGAATTCATAGTCTTTCTTCTTGACCAAATGTACTTTCAGTTCCTTTCGATATGCCGCTGGGAGTTTTTTCTGCTGTAACGGCCGAGTAGCTTCAGAGGCTCAATTTTGGGCTGGATTGAGTCGATTCCAGCTGAGTCATCAAAAGAAAAAATACGAAGGGTTTCTCTAGCCGCCCTTGCTATTTAGCCTATATTATTGCATAGGCCTATGCTGTTTATGCATGAATGGTCATACACATGTCAATTAAATTACTTGTTGTTTAACAGTGCCGTCGGAAGGTTTTTTTTCGATGGGGGGGGGGGTGGGCTGACTTGTGTATATTGAAAAGATTGGTACCGTATAGTATAGGCGCGCTACTCGCCACCATGGGTTGGCGCGTAGCGTATGAAGGAAATTTTTAAAAAAGTGCCTCCCAGATTGCAGGAAATGGCCTTAAAAAGTTAAAATGTTGGTACATTTTTGTCTGACATTTATATAATTTTGCCCAAATTTTTATTCAAGACTCGTCCCAATTTTGTAGAAAACTGACTAAAATGTCTAAATTGGCCTACCAAGTTGGATTAATAACTTAAACCCATTTCCCCACCTCATTAGATAATCCCTTTTGTAAGGACGCAATACGATTTATTTACAGCTTAGACCAGTGGTTCTCAAAATTTTGAGGATGAGGGTTAAATATATAGAGAGGCTGGAAAGTGTTCGAGGACCGCAGGGCGATCTCAGGCTTTGAAAGAGGGCAAAAATTGGAAAGAGTGAAATCTATACCTAAGAGGTCACGAAGCTAGCTATATACGGTAAACAGAGGCAGTAGTATGAAGGTTTCATACGAAGAAGTTCCTCAAGCTGTTTAGAGGGCAGTTTGCACTGTTGCAGTTCCGACAAGAGTAACACGACCTCAGCCCTTCCATGGTTGGGGCTGGGGTCAGAAAATTTTGTTTTGCAGGGGTGGCATCCAGGGGGCGGCCAAGCTTCCGGACGGACCGGCCGAGTTCTGAAAGGATGGCAAACACGAATTTTGGCATGCGAAGCGCGCCGAAAATTTGGTGTCATTGTCGAAGAAAATATGAAAATGGTAGTCTTAAGTGGGCAATATGCGCTACTCAGGACAAAATCAAGAAATTTGTTGCTGCGACTGAGTCGTCGTCGGGGGACTACGTGCTTTATCGTACCAATCAAGGCTCCCCGAGGGAAATTGAGTTTCCCCGATAATAGGATTCATGGCCCCCTACACCTCCCCCACCCGTTTACAATTCTGCGTTTAGCATTCGTTTGCCACCAGTACGGTCATTTCACGTCGTTTTTTGACATAGGTGAAACATCTGATATTCCAAATTAAGTAGTTTGCCGACAAAACCGCACTCTGAAAGGGGTGAGGTCACAAAAATTCTGCATTTATCCTTCGTTAGTGGCCTGTATGTGACGAAGCTCTTGATCAATTATTCTAAAATATGGTCAGATAGAGATGAGGTGCTGCTGAGTTAGAGCGTCGCAAAAGTCAAAAAGGTTTGCCTGAATGATTATATTTCATCTCACAGAGCTATGCAAAGTGCGTGTCTCATACATATATGAAACGTCCCAAAGACATTTTTAGAACCGAAATATAAATTGCAGAAGTATTTATTTCAGTCACCAATAAACAAACGTTCCACACGATAGGCTTCTAAATTGTACATTCATCTCACGTTGCAATTAAACTCTCGGGATATACCTTTGCTACAAGCTTATTACTTCTGCACGCATGAAGTAGGACTATGCGAGGCGCTCATTTCTTCTGCCAAGTTCCATGGTTGGCATGTCTGATAAATCGAATTGATTTTGCGCGTTTTGTTTTTCGCCGGTCCACGCATATACTGAATGATAGGGATCAAATTTTAAGAAGAATAATCATTGCTCTTAAATCTTTGTCTTTCACTTTTTGAACGTTTTCATTGCATTAAATAAACTATGTATAGCGAAATTATTGGTGGGGCTGCAGCCTCCAACCCCCCGTTTCCGACATCCCTGTGTTTAAGACCATGAAACTAAATCCCACCAAAGACCTAGTTATACTGTAATTAAATTTACTTATGAAAGAGTGTAAAATCATATGTATGATTGCTACGTATATAAAACTATTACTCAAGCTGAAATGGGAATTGGCTTGGACTCATTTGTGTGTGTGTGTGTATGGGGGGAGTGGTCTGTTTGTTAGATTTTTATATGACCCGAAACTGGGGACACTGAAATCAGAGCTGGCTAGTATACTCTCCCGGTTAAGGGGACTTGCGCTTACAGCTATGGCATGCTCTTAGCTGTTAAGTGACTGGCAAACGAGGAAACAAAGTCCGTTTAGTGGCGCTGTTTCAATTAATTCTAATGGGCAGAAGTTGAGGCGCAGCCTGCAAACCTGAACGGGTATATCCACTCGGCATTGCATTATGTGAAAAGTGATTTTTGGAAAAATGGAGGTATTGTGGAGTATGCTTCTAAGCCAATTGACCTCCGAAAATTTTGAAAGTGCTTTACCGAGCATAAAAAGAGAGATTCGTCAAAACTTTCTATTAATTTGACTGTTCGGGGAGTTTGAGCATCATTTTGTCTTGTAGTACTCGAGTACACTTTTCTGTACTCGTACTCGTACTCATGGACTTGTACTCGTACTCAGGATTTTGTACTCGTACTCGTAATTGTACTCATGAGTACAGAAATTTCAGCCCAGGATGCTAATATTTGTAACCTTCATTGATCCCTTTCTGATTTAATAGAACTTGTACTTATTTAAAGGGCAATTCTCGTCATTCGAGACAGTTCCAATTCTCCCAAGTAAGCAACTTGTCGCCCCTTCCGTAAATGTATAAAGCTACTCCTTGTGCAGACACAAACTTATTTTATTACTTAAAGGGGAAATGCAGTCCCCCCAATTTGAAGCAGTGTACCCCGGTACACTAGTTCAAGCATGGAAGTACTACCTCGGAGGTAGTACTTCCATGGTTCAAGAGTGTCTCCTATCAATCATGTGACAATATTTTGTTACCATTTCCTAAATTTATGCAGAATAACTCAAGTTGTGATTTGTGCAGTAGAAAATTGGACTTTCTTGCAAGTTGGTCATTCGGCTTCAAACCCCAAGTTAATATTCTTGCTTAAGGTCCGACAAAGTGAAGAAGACAAAGCGTTTGTAAAGCAGTAGAAACAAACATAATTACACCACAGGTATTATTTCATTCACCTCTAGAATCAGTCATCAGCATTTCATGTTATACAAATTTAATATTGATAGTGGTATATAGAAATCAAATGAAACATTTGGCTGTAATAGGTTTTCAAACAGACAAACAGTTTTAAGTTTACATTTGAGATTCAGGAAGCCACTTGGCTCATCAAGGACCCTAGGTACGTACAACTCCGACAATTACACTGGGAGAACGAACGTAAGTTGCCTATAATCTAATCTTTGCTAAATCAGTAAATTCAGTTAACGGTGTGAGTGACGGAACTGAGCCATAATAGATCATGGTAACTTGAATAACATAGGACAGCGTATATAATCTTACATTTGTAATGGAAAGTTCCTTTACTGACTTTCCTTTCGACGGGCCACGGTTCGAGGCCGGGGTCACTGAACAAATTTTATACAACCCATGATCGTCCAGAAAAACTGCAAAAGGTGAATTTTGGCCGCGTAATCGTACCAGGGATGTAATAATATCACCAGTGCGAATAAGGGGTAAATGATGAAACAGAGGTGTCACTGAAAATCCCCATATTCGCAAAAAAGTGATGACAATGTAAAGGTCTGATGTAAGGGTGTTTTGCATTAGGTTGAGAATTTGGTCTAGTCGACCCGTTTGGATAACGTTACTGAAATTTCATTGTTGCCATTTCCTTTAATTGCATATCAAATGGTGCAATGACGTAAAATGCACCTATAGGGTATTTCACGAAAAAGGCCCATCCAATAACTTCTATACGATGTAAAGGGATAGATTTTTGAAAGTTGTTACACGACAAAGGGTTTACCTTTGACCAGTAATTGCTGTAGCCGGATATGCCAGGATGAAGTTTGGATGAGCATACGTATAAAAGGCCTATCATTCTAGTTGGGAGTTACCCCCCCCCCATCAGTGTTCGAAGGGAATGTAAGGTGGGGAAAAGCGTATACAGAACGCTCAAAACTGGCCCCGTGTTACCTAGTAACCAAGAACTACAACATTTTTTCATTCATCCTCAGTCGCGTACTGCAAGTACGGATCAAAATAAATTTTTCAAGAATTCCTTGATACTACATTTGACAAATATCTTTAATTATTGACTTGGAAAACGCTTTAAAGATAATTATCTTCCCGACATAAAAATTAAGAAACAACATTAAGTTAATACAACACAATCGGGTGAATAAATGGATTTGGAGGCTTCAATTTCAAATAGAAGTACACAAATTCGCGACTCGCTTCGCTCGGCGATTATTACATATTTCTACGCCCCTACAAAGCCCTAGTGGTAAAATGAGCTTAGGGCCTACATCCACAATTGTATGTGTAGTACGTATTACATAAATGAATATCCGTATATATCATACTGTGTAGGTGTAATATGCTTTGGGAAATGTAATCCATTGAACCTGAGTTGTAGTATAGAAGAAGAAAAATTCGGAAATTTTCAGATGAAAATTTGGAAATATTTAGGTCTTGCCCCACCCCCTGGAAAAATCCTAGCTACGCCACTGTTACCATGTATGCTACTCATGATATTACATTGCTCTAAGATTCTCTAATCATGCGAGGTCTCTGCAGAGGTCGAAGATGTACTCAGTTGACGTATAAAGGCTTTGGTCACAGTAATGTGTATTATTGCCCAAATAATGGTTATAGGATACGGAGTGTGTAATATGATATGAGGAATGCGCCGGAAGCGGGCCGCAATTTTGCAGTGAAAATCATTTCCATAACAAAAGTTGTGGGAGATTTTGCACTGAAACACTTCAAATTTGTAACAAAGTACATCCGCTAGAGGGAGAGTCTTCTGTCTAGTAATTCGTATAAGCTTTCAATTTTCATAAAATGTGTCTTCCTTTGAATTCCACTATACTTTGCATTAGGCCTAATGCAATGCTCTGCTTCTCCATGACTTACATGCAGAAGAACAACCCGAGTAATTGTAGAACCCTCATCGTTGAATAATTCTAATATGTTTGAAACGGTATTGGTAATAAATGCAGCTATGCAGTGCAGCTTCACGCGTGCGAAGCGCGTGAAAATTTTGATGCTTTGAGGAGAATTTGCGAGGATTTTGTTATTTTGAGAACGACTTGTAATAAAATGTGATTAAAACAGATTCATCATTCAGTCAGAAACACACCTCACCCTACCCTCACCCTACCCTCTACAGAAATCTATGGCTTTATGGCTCATTTTAAAATTTTCGGAAATCGATGTGGGCACATGACCTCTCATGCCCCCGTGCCTGCGCCACTGGCTATGGAATAGGCTTTTAGTAGGGAATTAACAGCGATGGCCGTCGCATGTTTCAGTTGTGTCGTATGTTTTCATGATCCTAAACTGCTTGGTTTCCTCAAGGGGAATATATACGAAGCATGTTGGCTTCCTTGACAGTAAAATGGTTATTTTGAAACTTTTTGGAATTTTTTAACAAACGTGAGTAGACAGTGGCGTATCCAGGATTTCTCTCAAGGGGGGGGGGGGGCATGCAGTATGTTGCAATCTTGCAATCTGCGTGCCCGTTTGGGGGAAAACTTTGGGTCACGGTTAGCTACGCGCCAACTTATGCTGGCACCTCTTTTAGAATGTATCACAAGTCCTTCAAGAGGCCACTAACCACACGTACATTTTGATTTCGTACCAGGATTTTAAAAGTGGTGAGTCTAATGAGGGCAGAAGAAAATTTTGGTGGAAAAATCATTTCGCGCTACCCGCGAAATCGAACGCGAATTGCGACCTTTATCGGATGGGGTTCAGGGGCCAAGCCCCAGTGAGGATCCAGGGGCCAAGCCCGCGGAAGCTCTGAGGTTTTAACATATCTCTTGGTGAAAAATTAAGTCTCAGGATAGAACTATTTTGATTCATAATTCGTCATCCAATCAGGGAGGTGTTAAGACATCTCCCTAATCCAGTGTAAAGATTTCAAATGATTTTAATGTATTAGGCTATTCGTCTAAGTTCACAACATGAAACTTGAAGAGAGATACTACTTACAAGCTAATAAATGGCAATCTGCTGACGCTTCCGAAGCTGAGTGGGGGATCCTGGGGCAAAGGTTCTTAATGGGGGCATTTCCCCATTTCCCCCTTGGTGCCGCCACTGCATGCAGCTTTTGCTGGGGGAAATGAATGACTTTAATGCATGTGCATCACTCACAGAATTCACAACCTATATTACTGTATAAGACCTACATGCTGATCATCTAATATAAATTGTCAGTGATCATGTCAGTATCGGCATTTAGTGACAAAAGAGTTTTCGGGTCGTACCCGCTGACGTGCTCCCGCGTGGAGCAAAGAGTATCATATTCAGTTCACTTGTGAAGACTTTCCAAACCATGCAAGATCACGTCATTTTAGCCTAAGGTGAAAAGTTCTAAACATGAAATCGCAAAGTAAGAAATGTTTAGAGGTACCATTTCCTACAACTGAATCTACGGGAAATTATGGTAAAAACTGTTCCGCACACTTAGGCGCGCCAACCGATACTGGTGCTGCGCTAGCAAGCGGGCTACTCTGAGTAGTATCGTGATGGTACTTCTCGGCAAATTTCTGATTTCAATGAAAACTTTCTTTTTTTAAAAGGCCGTGCTTCCCATGCCTCTGTACAGAACGATGGAATTTGCATCAAATTCGCAGAAACCCTGTAGGCCTATATATATATTGCTACATGCAGTTGTCTCCGCATGTAGACTCCTTTTTCAAATCATCATGATTTCCCTCGAAGGGGGTGGTGGTTTCGTCCCTTACAGAAGACCCTATCCAGGTGGGCAATTGGCATGATGTTCTCCTTTTACATTAACAAAATAACCTACGGTGATGCCACTGGCGTACGCAGGGGGGGGGGGCATTGGGCCATGCCCTCCTCACGGATACCAATTTTTTTATCCTAAAAATACGTAATGTTTTAACACAAATTTTACTTCAAAAGGTAGTATATGTGTCACCAGATTGCATGTAAGAACGCCTAAAATTTCAAAAATTTTCAAAGCGGAGGGGTTGTCTCCCCATGGCCCCCTCACTGATGCCAATCAATTTTTTTTAATTCCTTAAAATACGCAAAGTTTGAAACACGAATTTTACTTCAAAAGGTAGCTATATGTGGCACCAGATTTTCAAAGGGGGGACACCCCTCCCCTCAAACCCCTCCCCCAGGCCGGCGATCACACACCATACTGCATGCCCCCACCCCCTTGAGAGAAATCCTGCGTACGCCACTGGGTGATGCCCCTACTCAGTATATGTCTGATGAGATATATAATGATCAAGTTAATTATCAGAATCTTCAATTGCCTGAAGGAAACTTGAGGGGACCTTGGTTTCAATGATGGGAGGTTTGTTTGTACCATACCGACAACATATAAGAAACATGTAATTACAACAGTCAAAAGAGTAGCAAAAAAAAAATTACGATCATACAAAACAGAGACACGAAAAGTAGGCCTAGAGAGGAAAAGTTAATAAATTATATGAGTCTCTCCCCATAACAATTATAATAATGATCAATTTTCAGAGCAACTTTCTCCATCAAAGTAATTCAAATGAAATTTCGGTGCTACGTACTAATCATAAAATCAAAGCAGTTGTTTATATACTTATCGATGGATTCTTAATTTCAACTTTTGTTTGAATGCACCTTCATTTTTTGAGTTCCTAAAGTCAGTATTAAGATTGTTCCATATTTTTACACCACAAACCGAAAGACTCTTAGCTTTCAAGTCAAGGTTGTACGGACAGAAATTTGATAAAAAAAATTCTTTTTGGCGAGTAAGTAATTTACTTTAGTTCTTTTTCAATAAATATATATTTGGAAGTAATGTATCATTTTTAGCTTTAAACAGTAAAAGGCACTGTCTTAAATTTTTTCAAAATCTTCGAGCTTTAAAATTTTTATATCAATAAAAAAATACGTTTTTGTGGTCATTAAATTTAGCTTTATAGGCTAAACCAATCTGATAGCTATTTATTTTGCATTACAAAGACTGAGTGAATGTTGCTTTTGTACGTATTTATAGTCCCACACTTCTAAACAGTAGCTGTTGTGAGGGGAAACTAAAGAATTGTAAAGGATTTTCATTGAGCTGGCAGTCAATAATTCTCTTACATTATACATAATCGCAAGACTAAATTTGGCCACTGTAGAGTTAATTCTCTTTCATCTTTTCCGTCCAGCCTGAGTTACAACCACCCCAACTGAAGAAGTGATGAGTTGAAAGAAACTGAAGCCCAAAGGCAAATTCATCCCAGTGGCACTTTTGTAATCGCCGGTATTTGAGAGCTAAAGCAGCATTCAAGGATTTGCGGCGTGAAGAATAGATTTTTCCTTGTCCATTTAGATGTAACATTTTCCGAGTCTTGGTCGAAATAGCAACACTTTTCAAATGGATAACACAAGCCCATAGTAGGTTTTGTCTAAAACTTTGCAAGTTGTCATGGGCCTTTTTAACATTTTATTAGCTTCTCAGTGCACTAAAAAGGATGAGAGGATCAGCTGTCTCTAAGGAGAAATGAAACGGGATGTAAATGGCCGGCCGAGAAAAGACGGAGCAGGGAGAGGAGTGAGTTAGTTAGATGAGGTTTAATGGCCCAGTTTCCAATTCGAGCCGGCCACGGCCTTTTTTCCAGTTGTGGCTCACTGGCTTGTTTTTCCTTACTCCATTGTTTATGCGGAGCATCACGCACAACGGCAGAAGGTTCCATTTTTAAAGTCTTTGGTATGATTCGACCTGGGAATCGAACCCGGGCCTCCTGCGTGAGAGGCGGATGCTCAGTATACCACTTGACCAAACACGCGGTGGGCAGCAGGGAGAGGAGAAGAGGGAAAGGGAGAATTGCACGGGTACGTAATAAGTTGCCCTACCTATGCAGTTGTACCATCTGAGGTTAATACTTCCATGGTTTTACGTGCACATTCATGAACATGCAGGTCTAGTGGCCTTGTTAGTCGATCAGGACATGATTATAGGGAGAGAACGCATGCATCCTTAAACCCTATACTCACTCATACAATGCTGGCCACATGATAAGTGCTTCGGAAATTGCTTATTAAAGAGGCCACTTGACTCTAACGTAACCCCTAAACTGACTTAATAATCTAACATTACCCCTAACCGAACCGCAGGTTACCAGGTATAATCAAACCCCGGTCAGCAGGTTCCCCTGACCAGCTGACCAAATAATAGGGAGCGTTTTCAATTGCCGCATCTCCTTGCCAGGTGCCTCAAGAGATACTCATCTACTTTCAAAAGTCGACGGTGACATCTTCCGCTAAAATACACCTTGCGACGACAGTGTGTTTCATACCGCTTCACCGTATTTGTAACCATGGTAAACGAATTCCTGCAATGATAGCCTCAACCAGTACCTTGAACCGTCCGTAAATGGATGTTAGAGTATAAGGTATGTAAGCTTAAAGTTCGTCGTGGCTACTGATTAAGCTTATATTTGCATGGGCCGAAATGGATAGGCCCTATTATGTTCAAAAAATCATTGCAGAGTTAGCCTGTACATACTCATGTTACATACTATACTAGCCGCCCTAGAGTAGCCTACCGAACGTAGTCACGTTATAGGCCTACGTTAGGCCCAGCCTAGGCAATGCCTACACTACTCACTAGTCCGCAGTCTGTTGACCTAGTAATACTAGTACTCAGTACTAGTAGTATAGTGACATGACCTAACAAGGCCACGTTCGAATCTCGTGCATCGATTCAACCATTACGCCTGTATT
>WURT03158380.1:0-10789 GCA_009936505.3 Holothuria glaberrima | reverse complement strand
TTGTCCTTCCTAAAATTATGTGTAAAATGAAACTGCCTCAGTTTCTGTTTTTTATGCTTTAGGCAGTGTGAGGAAGTGTAGATGTGACATTGCGACTTCTAAATATATATATGAAAATAAGTACTTTTCCTGATAAAAGTTGGTTGAACCCAAGGGTCTAAATATCAAAAACCTCACAGACGGCACAAGTGAAATGCAATGTTTGGAGCCCAATATCTTTGTAATTAAGCCAGATACAGTATTTTTGATACCAGATTCTTAAACTTGGGCAGAAAATATCCAAGATAGGTATTTTCAGCATTGTGTCTATTCCCTGTAAAGTTATAGGCCCTAAAAAATGGCCAAAATGGTGAGCATGCAAATCAGGCAGGCGAAGGAGGTCCAGACCACTTTTCAATGGGCCGTAACCCCCAAGCAGTTTTGAATTTTGACCAAAAATTTCTGGTGTGTTCTTTTCATAAGTGGAACTATGCTCCATAAAAGTTTCAGCAAAACTTGAGACGGTGCTGGACCGACCTGGCATTTGTTGAGTTGGCAGAGAATGGACCTGTCTGTGAATTGTTTCAAAATATGGAGAATTGATGTATGAACTTACAGGTTCCTCAAATATTTCCTTCCATGTTGTATGGGGCTTGGGTGAGGTGTAATGATATTTCACTTATTTTATCTCGTTATACAAGCAGGCCTATACACTATTTATTTTAGACAGGGAGTTGGCCCGGGAATGCTGTTTGAAACTAGTGCCTTCGAATACATTGCAAGGAATGCTGCAATGTCAGTAAAAGCACTGGTCTACCAGGGGATCAGGCTTGGGAAGCATTGGCTCAGTGTACTGCTGTACTCAGTATTTTATGTTTCAAAGATCACACACAAGACTGTCAGCCAACTTACTTGGGAGGGTTGGACACAGGGATGGACACTCAACTAGGGAATGATTTGCCTCCTAGCATTTTTTTGAGAGCAAAAATGCCAAACTTTGCCCTTGCCAGAAATATGGGTGAGAAAAGTTAAGACAAATGAGTAGTTGTCCGAACTTCGGAGACTGAAGCCCCTGGCGACTGGCTCTTCCTCCTGACTGAGTGGAGTTAAATCCTTTAATTAAAACATCATCAGGAGAAATTCAGAGAGCTTAGTTTTACATTTCTGGAACTAGAAGTTACATGGTGATGAATGATAAAACCTAGCAGTGGGATGATGAGAATCTTATGTGGGGGGCATGGGCAGCTCTAAGAAATTTTGTCGGGGGGGGGGGGAGGACAAAATGAATTCGATATTCAGGGAGGTTGGGATGACTTCTTTCCCCTTCCCCTTGGCAATATCAAGGATCTGCTAAGGATAGTACAGTAGGAGTATGGTTATTATTTTGTATTATAGTGATACCCCATGTAGTTTTCAAAAGCTCTTCAGAAACCATCTCAGGCAGTCAACTATCTTTTCAAGATAAATGCAACCATAACAGGCAATTGTTACTTCATAGGAGAGGAGTAAGAGGCAGCCCTGGGAAACTGGCAAAGTGCTTGATCCATTTGTATAAAATTAGCTCCACCCTCAAATATTTTGTTGTCTCTTTCACTGTGTCACAATATGTTTCAACTTTGCCAAGAAGCCATAAAATGTTAGTTTTCTGGATTGTTTCTTAAAATAACAAAAATTTCTAACATAAAGACACTTGAAAAAGATGAAATGATAGCACTGTTTTAGATCTCAGCACTGTTCTGAAACAATGTTTTGCAAAAGGGAAGAGGAATTCCCCTCAACTCAGAATGACAGTTCATTCCCTCACTTCAGCTTTGTTTGACTGAATGCACAATTCAGAAACCTACCTGTGTATAGGACCATGATTCTCATTAATTTTTCTCCTAGCTTAGCATGAAGTCAATATATACTGATAAATAAGTGTCACGTTAGGACTGCTGTCTGTACAGTAGGAAAACTTTTGTGTAATTGCCTCATTACCTCCTGTAAAGGATAGCTTCAGTAGATTACTATTTCCATATCCTTGCAACCCCTCTCGTTCAGTTTCCCAACCAACTGTCACCACCCTCATCAAGTTGAATGATGGTTGAATTTGCCAAATTATATCAAACTTCTATCTGTGAGATGCAGGATTTTCTCCAGAAATGGTCCAGAATGGGCGCAAAAACCATAAAATTTCCAAAAATTTCTTATGGAGACCACCGGTTCCAAGCCTTCTGCTTGGGGCCTTCCCACTCACGTTTTCAAGCTTTGCCAGCCACACCTTACGAAGATGCAACCTCTAATAATAATTGCCTCCATAACATTTTTGATTCCTTGCCAAAGGCAGGCAAGGAATCTATGGATGGTAATGTCGTATGTATGTGTATGTGACGCTTAGCTTGTAAACACGATATCTCATGATAGCAATGACCGACACTTTTCATAGTAAGTACATAGATTTGTCATGTTAAGAGGAAGAACCCTATTGTTTTTGGTAGAGGTCAAAGGTCATTTGAGGTCACCAGAGGAAAAAAAAACCGCAGGAAAAAAACCAAAAACCTTGTAAACACGATATCTCGAGATAGGAATGAATGGCACTTTTCATATTTAGTATGTCGATTTGTCATGTTAAGAAGAAGAACCCTATTGTTTTTGGTGGAGGTCAAAGGTCATTTGAAGTCACCGGAGGTTAAACTGCAAAAACCTTGTAAATGGCTTGTAAACATGATATCTCAAGATAGCACTGACCGACACTTCATATTTGGTATATAGATTTGTCATGTTGAGAGGAAGAATCCTGTTGCTTTTTGTGGAGTTCAAAGGTCATCTGAGGTCACCAGCGGGCAACAGCCAGAACCTACTGTAGTTAAACACATTATCTGGAGATAGGAATGACTGACACTTTTCATATTTGGTATATAGATTTGTCATGTTAAGAAGAACTCTATTGTTTTTGGTGTAGTTCAAATGTCATTTGAGGTCACCAGAGGTTTAACTGCGAAAACCTTGTAAATGGCTTGTAAACACTTTATCTTGAGGTATAGCAATGACTGACACTTTTCATGTTTGGAATATAGATTGTTATTGTTGAGAGGGAGAACCCTATTGTTTTTGATGGTTGTCAAAGTCATTTGAAGTTACTAGAGGTCAAAAGCCGAAAACCTTGTTAAACACAATATCTCAAGGTAGGAAGCTTGGATAGATATCATATGTGGTATGTGGATGCGTTATGGTGAGAAGATGAACCCTGTTGTTTCTCTTGGAGGTCAAAGGTCATCTGGGGTCATGGGGAGTCAAACACTGAAAACCTTGTTAACAGGTTATCTCAAGGTAGGAAGCCTGGATAGATTTCATAATTGGTATGTACTGTACATGCCTTAAGGTGAGAAGAACCATGTTGTCTTTGGTTGAGGTCAAAGGTCATCTGGGGTCATGTGAGGTCAAAGTGTGAGAACCTTAACATGATTTCTCAATGTAGGAAGCTTGGATAGATTTCATATGTGGTACATCGATGCCTTTATGGTTGGAGGAAGAACTGATTTGTTTTGGGAGGTCAAAGGTCATCTGGGGTCATTAGAGGTTGAAAAGCGAAACTTCCCAAGAATTCCCAAGAAAATCCCAACATTTTCAATGGCAAGGAATCACTAAGCCTTTGGACTTTTTGGTTTCACTTCAGACACCCATTGTCATGTCTCTGTGAGAATTACCCATTATTTTAGGATTCATTGAAACAAGGCTTTATGCTGTTCTAAGGTATATTATATGGGGGATATCAAGCATATTATAGTAGCAAGAATTTCAAAACAACTCGAATGATTTTTTTCCAAATTTGACAGAGTTATATATTGTTGTGTATGCCCAGATGTGTGCTGTTTTTGTCATAAAAGTTCTGAGAAAAGTTAATGTATTTGTGCAGAAATTTCTCTTGAATTTTGCCTTTTAATGCTCTTTAATCTTGGTGGATGCTATTTAATTGTGTTGAGTTGAATATAAGTCTGATAAAATCATGAGGCCAGTTTGAGTAAGGGGCTTTTGGATGAACAGGCTTTTGGAGAAACAGGGCTTTGGATAAATGGGGTTTTACTGAAAGTCTCAAGTGTAGAAACTTTGATGCAGAACCAAATATAAAGTTGGACTGTAACCTACTTAATCTACTGTATTTTGGAGCTGAGAAAGGCCAGACATTGCTATCCAAAAATTGGAAGCTGTCTGTTGTCAGTTCGAAGTAAATTTTGAGTTAATGACCTTAGGTTAAAAATTTCTTGAATTTATAACTGGGTCAAATTATGTTGTATATAGTTTTTGCATGAAGATATTTTTTATCTCTTTTCAGAGGAGGCTTTATTCTGCCCAGGCTTCAGCTATAAGGAAGGGAGAGGAGGCCTCTAGTTTACCAAAACAAGATGTTGTGGTAAGATTAGTATCTTCAATTTCTTGTTATCAACACACATGCATCCCAAGCTTTGTGTAGTTTTTTGTTGAAGTGTACAGTATTTATGTTGCCCAGGTTATCACAACATCAGACCTACTTAATGTCTTATACAGTGCTAATACAAAGTTTCAGTAAATAAAGACAAAGTGTTTAGCCCTAATTTTTTAATGATAACTTAGTATGTGAAAAAGACGAACACTACTAAATAAAGTGAATTTTGGCTTTTAGCTGATGTCATACAATGTAATTAATCTTAGCATATCTAATCAACCCCAAAATGTGTAGTAAGTCAAAGCTTAGAGTGAACTTTTCAATGAACTAGACATGAAAAGCCTTCTGTTAGAAAAAAGGCCTTATCAATTCATGCATGGTAGAAAATCACAATATTAAGGTTTGATGTCCTGACAGAGGTGGACATAAAGCTTTATGGAATAGGCTTTCCTCTCAGGTAATATTTTCTATGCCAGCGTGATTAGATAATTGCTCAATCAATGTCAAAAGGGGGGAAAAAATTAAAAATGAACATGAAGCTATTAAATCTAATGTGGTGGTATGACAGTTGGTGATTAACATGATGGACAATCATTTGAATATCCCAAATTGTCCAGAAGTGGAGAAAAGCTGTGGGGAGCTACAACAGGTAAGGGTTTTGTGGTTTGGGTAGTTGATGGCTCATCTAAAATCTGTTTTGGAAAGATGTCATTTGTTTAAAGGCCTGTCCACACAGGATGTATTGTGTCCCGTCACGATCCATCAACGTCATGTCAGTTTTATCACTTAGCACGTAAATCAATGAAACTGTCCACACAGGACGCGTTGCGTTGCGTTGAGTCACGATCGATGCTGAAAAAAAAAGTTGATGTCTGCTTCCGGATGCGTCAATTTCTGGCAAAGTCCATGTGCGTTCAGAAACAGAGTTGACGTATGTCACCATGCATCAAATTTGATTTTTATCATGTTTTTCTCTCATAAAATGTTATCCTGAGAACATATTCATCACAAAAGAAGGAAAAACGGCCATAGTATTGACGAATCCTGTTCAGGTTCCACTCGTACAGTGTCATCACATTACAAAGACGTACTACATGGCCAAATTCGAACGAATTTGCAGCTAAATACGTAGCAGAGATTTATCAGGAGGGGGTGGGAGGGGTCTGAGGGGAGGGGTGTCCCTCGGGCGAAAAAATGCAATTTAAAGGCTTCTGGAAGCAAAATGGTGAAATGTTTGAGCTCAAAATCACAATAAAATTGACGCATTCTGTATAGACAGGCGGCGACTTGATGTATCCAGGAGGATGCGTAAAAGTGACGTGACGTATACGCAACGCATACGCATCCTGTGTGGACACGCCTTAAGTGAACAGACATGAATAATACTTTAAATCATGTGTGGTAGAATTGATTACCACCAGTGTTGTATTCATGACCAGGCAGAGATTGTCTAAGCTTTTTAACATTTTTTTGGCAGGTCTCAAAACTTGATAATGGTTTGACTGTTGCCTCATTGGACAACTACTCTCCTGTCTCCAAAGTGAGTGTTGTGATAAATGCTGGAGCAAGGTATGAAAATGCTGAAAACCTGGGAATAACTCATTGTCTGAGAACATTTGCAAATCTGGTAAGTTCTTTTTCCATGGTGTCAAATCTCCCAACTTTAAAGGCCCCTGTCACTCAATCGTCTAAAAATTTACCGTATTTTTCTTTTTGTGAAATACCACGAGAAGAAAGAACACATTTTAAATTTAAAGCAAAAGGTTATCTTCATTTTTGAACCCCACTTCTCAGTTATTATGCACAGTAAGTCACCATTTTGTTATGACTTCAACATTAATGTGAAAATGCAAAGACCAGTTCAATGTTATTTGGAGGTGATTCATTAAGAGGATCCTTATAGCTCAGTACAACTGAAAATTGACCTAAATGAAAAGTGCATTCCAGGGCTGTAAAACTAAAATTGCCACTATAGCCTGATCCTAGACGGCAGTGAATTGAAGGTGTGGTACAGTTTATCTGGGATGGAAGGAGACCGTTTTTCATTACAATATGCTTAGTCACCAATAATGTCTAAGTTGTAGTTGTAATCATTTCATTGACATACAGTAACTTGCAGGTGGTGTAACTACAGGGCCTCCTCCCCCATTGAAAATTTGAAGTTTCTAAGCAGTTTGAGGGCTGTCTTAAAGGAAGTTTGAAATCAGCTTTTCATACCCATTGTGGTATTGTGATATACACTAATGAATGAATATTAAGTAAAACATAACTAAAAATCCAAAGATAACGAAATTTTTCAGTGCTCTTCACATGCACTTATCATAGCCATATTTTTTTCTTATCACTACCTGCAGGACAGATTGTGTGAAGTTGTTCTTCCAAAGTCCTGTTCAACTTTATAATCATGTATTGCACATCTAGTGTCATTTAAAAATAGTTAAATGCTTTATTATGTATTTACATTGTTGTAAATACCCCAGAGCTCCCAAGAGCTTACCAAGATGTTGCCTGCAGATGTGGGTCCTGAATACAAAGTACAAGTCACCGGGGAGGGGGAGGTTGGGGGATGGGATGCACTGTGCTCCTGTAGAGTACCATGCTCTGTTTTTCCATTGGAAACTATCCATGATAAATCCCTGTTGTTCTTGAACATTGTACAGTTGTATGTGAAAAGTGATGTTCACTCACAACTTTGCAACAGTCCTATTCTGTAATCTTTGGCTGTGCCAGTCTCTAATCAAGTTGGTCCGCTTAATTTGTACCTTTGTTATTAAATGAATTGAAACAAGAATTGTAGTACTGGTACAATGGTGTGAGAAACACCTTCTTGACAGCCAATATCCTGTGCATTGATCATGACAATGTGTGATAGAGAGTTTTATTGCAAGTGTCATTTCCTTAATTCCTTAATTTTCTGTTTGTTCCATTTTTTAGACATCTAAAGGTGCAACAACCTTTGGTATCAGTCGAGGGTTGGAAGATATAGGAGCAAGCTTGGAGACCACCTGCACCAGAGAGCACATGATGTATAAGATCCAGTGCTTAAGAGACCATTTGTAAGTCATGTGTACATAAATTTTGATTTTACAAAATACTGTAAGCAGAGGTTCTGGAAAAAAGCTGGAAGTTAGTAAAACATTAGTAACACACTAATGTCATTTTAGACTCCTGTTTACAGAGGCATGTCATAAGGATCAAAGTTTGAAGGGAAAAGACTCAGCATAAATCTACCAAACTTTGCAGGAATAAGCCTGCTATCTCAAGATACAATGTCTTGATGATGGGTTACTCTTGTCTAGACATACCTGTAGTTCTTCTCAAGGTATTAGAATGTACGTTTAAGTTGGCTTATTCCTCCAGAGTCAAAAGAATTTATTATTGCTGTATGTTCTTGATATTTAATACTGTTAGAATGTTTGAATATCTTTCCTCGTAAATCTACAATAGTATAAAACCATGCCATATTTATTTGGTGTGGAAAACAAAGTTATGAAAGACTCCTTATAGTGATGTCAGCATCACAAAAGAATGTGAAGCTGTGTCATTTTAATGTGTTGAGATGGCATCTCAAATTTCCCAAAATGCATTGCTTCTCTGAAAAAATAAAAATTTCTTTGTAAATTAGTATCTTTCAAGAGCAACATGCTGTTGAGATGCAGTTTTCATCTCCTAAAGTGCAATTTTTTCCTTCGAAAGGAAAGGGGGACGATCATCAGATTTAGTCATCAACAAATTGTGCATGACGTTGGCACTTCAGAGCAGCACTCCTTACGTTGTTACTTTTCTAATAGCTTGAAACCTAAGTTCAAAGCTTATCTTAGATAGTACCGACAGTAACTGCTTGGAATACATGCTTTAACATCTGAAAGAAAACCCATTCAGTAGTTAAATAAGAAATCAAAAGTCTTTATAATATGCATTTTTCATCAATGAGATAAGTACGGATATTTCAGCTGTTTTCAGCTGTTTTTAGTGTTGGTAATCTGTTTTGTGGGCTGAAGGACTAAAATACCTCACAAGTGTTTGTAAAAGTTGAACACTATTAATCCCTCTAACTGTGTTCTTTATACAAACTGTGTACATCCTCTGTGTGTGTTTGTTCTACTTTCCAGAGATACAGCATGTCACTACCTTTCAAGCATCACAACAGGGCAAGAATTCAGGACATGGGAAATAAAAGATAACAGATACAGACTGCAGATGGACCTTGTCCAAAGAGATAGTGACAGAATGCTGGGTAAGACTTGAGATGAGAATGTTGATACACTCCAACAATATTTGTGTACATGTATAAAGTGAAGCCTCTGACAATTGTTTCTGTTGGCTGTTCAACCCCTGTTCAGTGTATCCCATGGAATCACAATTTGTACCTTAAGAATTAGCTTTTCACTTTTAAGAAGCAGGAGGGAGGGAGGGAGGGGGTTAGGTAAGAAAGTGGGAACTGGACCCCTGTTTTAGAAGTAGAGGGTAGAAATTCATTCACATAGATTAAAAAAATGAAGCCCTTCAAATTGCTGTTGATGGGAGCTTAACAGCAAGTCTTTGTCTTCTTGAGCATGCTACTGTACCCATCATGCATCATAATTAAGTATAAGAGAATCCCCAACATGATTTCTCTACACTCTTTGTGACACCTTGCCTTCAGTAAGTTCATATGGCATAAATATGTGTAAGAGACTGGCAAGTCTTCTCAACATTGGAATATTGTAAAAAATGTGTATTACATTTAAAGTTGCAAGAACCCAAAAATGTGTTAATTCAGAGCTGCTGATTTGCTAGGTGTATAAGTAGCCTATTGTTAAAGTGAAGAGACATTTTACTGCTCTTTGAAGATGGTATGCAATTATATGAAGGAATTCATTACTGTCGGGCATGAGTTTTCAGATTAAGTTTGTACAGTTTAGTGGATAATGTAAAGTAAATATTGTAGCAGAGTGCACACAGTCTTTGAAAATCATGGAATTTAAAACTCATGGATTAATCACATAGTTTTGTCATTTTATCAAAGACATGGAGAAGTCTTTTATATTTCATTTTACAGATGTTGATATAAACCATGCATGGGAGTGCCCAGGCTAATTATGTATAATGTGCACCCAGTTGGCCAACATCTTTCTTGAAAATACAGTGTGTGTGCTGTTTGAAAAAAAAAACATGGTTGTGTACACATACTTTTGCTTGTGAAGGAATTTTAATAACAGCAGTAACAACCCTACAAGTGATTACAGAGCATGCTCTTTCAGTGGGCTCAAGCCCATTGCACAAATCTTTCACACTCAATTCATTCCCAAAGTGTACCTTAAGTATCAGGGTGCCAGGACATCATCTTGGGGCTTTCATTTAACAGTCACAATCAGGGTTCTAGCTTATTTTCGCCCAGCACTCACAGTCAAATGTACTGTACCGCTCGGCACAGGTTTTCCGCAAACTTAACTGAAACGTTGCTAAAATGTGCTGTTTGGTCGTATTCTACTCTGCACGTTCAGATGAACTAAAAAAAAATTAACTAAAAAATGAAAAAAATACCAGAAACATAAAAACAATTGAACATCAACCAAAAAACTGGATGAAATTATACTTATAACTAGGTCAAAAATTGCAAAAGGTAGCACCATTTTGAATTTAAGACTCCTTAAAGATAGGTGGACACCACCTGACATTATACCCCTCCCCAGGATGGCATTTCGTAAACCAACTGCCACCTGGCACTAAATATGCTCTAGCTTGAACCCTGGTCACAACGTATAGGGGTGCCAGACTTCCGGCAAAAGCCGGAATTCCGGCTTTCTCCCGATTTTGAAATATGGTTCCGGCCCTACTCATTGCTTCCGTCCCTGATTGAAAGTAAAGCCGATGCCGATTTGCCGGCCGGGCCGGGACTTTCCTCAACGTAAAAATACAGAACAGACGTTCATACTACTGAATTTTGCAAGCCCTACGATGTTAGAACCCACGTGAAAAATAAGTTATAAAAGGGACTAGAGTAGCTATTATACCACGCTAACTGTGTATCGTCGTTCCCTGTATGTATGTACTTTGTGTTTTGCTCATTCCACGTGCAGAGGTGTTGCACAGTGCACAGGCCAAGGCAGTGTACGTTAGTGCAAACATACGGCAGCCTAACAGGGTGGCGGTGCATTGTGACTAGTACCGTGACTGTGAGCGAGCACTACCGTTTGCAGAGGAAAAAAACAATCGACGGCATAGATGGCAAAAGCCGTGGTAGCAGCTGGTTTTACTGCCGATTATTCCCAGAAACGGCTGCATGTTTTTGCCATCGATCAATCTGTACTCCTTCAGTCTATCAATCTCTACATTTCTTCCCCATGTTCATCGGAATTTTACGTAAATAAACTCGAGGTAGGCTAATGCATTGTAGGGGCCTAGCTATCAGTATTTACTATACAG
>WURT03158347.1:0-10789 GCA_009936505.3 Holothuria glaberrima | reverse complement strand
GGTACCCTTCTTGAGATATAGTGTTTAGAAGATTTTGACCTTTTTACCTCTGGTGACCCCAAATGACCTTTGACCTCCACAAAAAATGCAAGGGATCATCTACTCAATATGGGCAATCTACATGCTAAGTATGAGATCCTTCACATTCATCCTTCTTGAGATATAGTATTTACAAGATTATGGCTTTTTACCTCTGGTGACCCCAAAAGACCTTTGACCTCTGCAAAAACAATAGGGATCATCTACTCAAAATGGGCAATCAACATGCTAAGTATGGGATCCCACACGTTTATCCTTCTAGAGATATTGTATTAACAAGCAATTTCCAAGGTATTTACCATTTGACCTCTGATGACCCCAAATGACCTTTGACCTCTACCAAGAACAACAGGGATCATCTTCTCAATAAGGGAATCTACATGCCAAGTATGAGATCCCTCAGAGTTACCCTTCTTGAGATATTGTGTTTACAAGCACGCATCACACACACATACATGTATACACACAAACACACACACACACAGGTTTTTTTTTCTATCAAGGAGAGGACCTCATTGTTCTTTCCTTTGTGTTTGCTTCCTTAACCCTAACCTTAACAATAGACTGTCTATTGTTCGACACCTGAGGACCAGTGAAATCTATTGTTCTGACACCTGGGGACCTCATCTTGAATAGAAAATGTCCTCACCTTGTCGGAAATGTTGGGTCACAACATCACCATCGCAGAGATTCCTTGCCTGCCTTCGGCAAGGAATCAAAAACAAACAATGAAAATGAAAGAAAATATAAAAGGCAAAACAAAAGTAGTGTTTAAGTATCAGGGATAGCCAAAAAGAAATGACAAAGACCTTCTTTCACTGGGGTCACTTGCGATTAGACAGTGCAAAAAACTGTTATTTAAATTTACTTGACACAAAAGCAATTGCTGTGTAGTTCATGGCACAATCACAGAACACTGTACTCGGCACTTTTTACACAATTATGCTGATACAACAGACCAAACTAAATGGTTTGTAGCCGTCATTTTGATAGCACCCACGAAATTTAATCATAAACTTGCTGAAGGTTATCATTATTGGGCCAGTCCTACAGAGATAAAGAGCTATTTTAGCATTTTACAGTTCAACTTTGGGTCTGTGGAATCTGTCTCTGATTTTTTTGCTCTTAGAAATATGAACTCCAAATTTACATTCCTTTCAGAGGGGAAAAGGGGCAGGCACAGACCCGGGCACTGATTTTGGGATTGACCCACTTTCTGGAGATGCACTGCCACTGGCATAGATATACCACTGGGTCAAAAACCTGGGTAGGGCAAAGTGTAAGGATTTTGTTATTGTGGTTTTCAAATTCAAATGACAGCTCCCCACTGTTTAAGGCTCCAGGAAACCACATTACACAACCTCTGCTTAGGTCCAGAGCTGCTTGCCCCACTAGGGTAACAGGGGGTGAGCGGCTTAAAAAACTGAAATATTTGCATATTTGTGGCTGTTAAGATGAAGTAAATTATCTTCAAACTGTATGAGATGCACACTGAACAGGCCACAAAAATCTCTTTTTAAACATTTTCACCTGTTGATTTTGTAAATGCAAGATGCCTGTAAACTGGGAGTGGAGAATGATAGTCAGGGTTGTATCAGCCTGCAGTCTGCTGACCTAGCATTTGTGTCTTCCCATACTACTAGGTCAGCAATATGTGTCATTGCAAAATGGGTTACCATGTCTTCAAAAAATATAACGGGTCTCCATTTGTGTTAATTCACCAACACTCCTCAATCACAGATTGGTACCGATCTTTAAAATGTTTGAAAAAACTTAATATTACAGTATGTACAAACGTTTAGTGTCCTAAATACATCCAAAATTAATGATTTATACTAAGCAATCTTGTTTTAATGTTTCAACATTCCACCAAGCTGCTAAAATTTTGTTGCTATTCACACTGCTGCATGCTACATATAGTGGTAGAATGCTGTTTTGTTCCAGTTGTGACACAGTCAAATGCTATAGTTAGATTCACACAAACATTGACACATTGACACGTATGTGGCAACAATCACTGCAGCAACGCATGCTGATGCATGTTTCCTCCCACAGTAATAAGTGGCCAAAAACTTGGTACTTCAAAGCCTAGGCCTAGGTCAAGGAACTAAGTGTATAAGAACGAAGGCTAAGTACCACAGGCTAGGGTTGTATGGCACTCTGGAAATTATGGTAATTCCACCCAAGTCTCCTACAGGCAGAAATAGTAAGACAACTACAAACACAAAGGGTGTCTGCAAAGCATGCTGCAAAACTAACCACTTTTTCAGGCATAGAAGTACTATCTATTACCATTATTCATTCAGGTGCCAGTCTTACAGTATTTTACATACCATAAAGAGAAAGCAGTTGCCCCCAGTTAATTTCCAAAAATCTGCAAAATCTGACAGATCTCCTCTTATTTCGCTTACAAGTATTTTTAATAATGTTTCTATGTAAAAAAAACATTGAACATTGAAGATATTAAACGAGGGAGTTATTCTGCATACTTATACAAATGACAAAAATATTGTCACATGACTGAAAGGAGTAATTCCTGAATTAGGATGACAAGGTACACACTAATGCAACTCAGGGGACTGCATTTTCACTGACGATGTGAACTTAGGGACCAGCTTCTGATTTTTACTGGGGTGTAATCAAACCCCCATACCCTCTCTATGTAACCCCCTAATGACACAAATGTCTACAGGTAACTCACTCTTCTCTAACAACTAGATTTACAATTTCATGATAAAGCATTTTTGGCCTAGTTGCTTAATACAGAACAGAGTGCACTTGAGTCCGAATGTAGTAGATGAACTTTCCTTTGACCTACTTTTATCCTTCTCCATTGGCCAACATCCACAAAGGTACCTAGCTTTTTGAAAAACTTACTTTTGCACACCTTCTAACATAACACCTTCATAACACCTGTATTTTGAAACACAATCCATTCCTCACACAAGCATGTAAGGTATTACAGAACTCTATTTTGCCTCCAGCTTGAGTGAGAACACAATCTAAAAATTCTACTCTTGTTGACACCTATCTGTCACTGAATGGGTTTAGGGTGTAGGGTAAACATGCAAATTCTGCACTTACTAAAGACCTGTCCACACCCTGCATATGCAAACAATACACTGTTTTGGGTGGCCTGATTATTGGATGACAATGGAGAAAAGAGAACAGAAAACAATTCTAAATATAGGCCATAGACCGGAGTAAATGTCCAGTCTGTATCTAGGGCACAAACTGTGAATGACCAACAATGCTGCCATAGTTCCAACCAAATGAAAAAATGCACAATAAAGTTACTGAAAATGTAACTGCTGCAGTATTTTCAAAAATATTTTCAGAACTTTGAAGGAATGACTAAAGAACAACCCAGGGATGATCTCTGACTGACTGTAGTCTGACTGTAGTGTTATATGGGCTTAGAGATAACCAAGACAGTATATGAGCAACTTTCAAGATTATCAATTGGTATTTATGAGGAAAAACCCCTTATTCTCTTTATGTCTTCTTATCTAAAGTTTGTGTTATATTGCGGAGCATATTGTGAAAAACTTTCACTGCTCTATGTAAAAATGGTAGCACTGTGCATATTCTCATACAATAAACACTGAATGTTTATAACTCCTCAATCTCTAGGTTCACACTATGAAAGGACTACACAGATCACAAGTTTCATCAAGATCTGTAAAAAATATTCATAAAATGACAGATATACAGATAGACAGACAAAGACAGACAGGCAGACTGACAAACAGTGTTTCCTCACATCTTAATGATTTTATGGACATCCTTTAGTACATGTAAATCCATCTGGATACTATTCAGCCTTTAAGGGCAGCTGCTTCTCAAACCTAAGGAACAACAGTTTATGAGAAGGTGCAATTGTTTATGAGTTGTTCTTTAAGTTCAACTGGCATTTAACTCATCATTTTAGTTCAAATTTGGACCAATATTATAAATTTGCTGAAGGACGACAAAAGAAAACTCACACACTTCTTACAACAAAAATCCCTCCTTACCTTTCATTGTCAGGAATTGAACCCTAACCTTTCTAGTTTCCATTGCTTCTAAAGTAAGCATTTTTCCCCATACCTGCTGCATTATTACTGCCATGCACAAATTATGTGATGAGTGAGCAGAAAAGAGCATAAAAAAAACACTGCAATCCCAAACTCCTAGCAATGCAAGGTCAGTAACCACCAGTAAAATATGATCCCTTACCAGTAACATGTTATGAGAGGGAAGCAATTAAACTTAACGATTTTAAGGCCACCCCCTTGCAGGGTAGTGTGCTATTGAATATTATGTCCTCTTCAAACTATCACCATATGTGATGAGCTACATTGAATGAGTTATACTGTAATAATGTGAAACATGGAATGTACTTTAGAATAAATTAAAATTAGACAGAAGTTAATACAGGAAAAACAAAGTAAAATTACAGAGTTGGACGTGCCAACTTGTATAATTTTATCATGAGAGATGTAAAGGTGTGATTTGGGAATCAATGGCTAAGTATTTTTTCATGACCTAAAATCTCAATTTGCCACTGAAGCAGAAGAGAAATGCCAAAAAATACTACAAAGAGTCCAAGTAACTAATGTGCAGGCCTTGATTTTAAGAAAATTTTACGGTTGTCCATTGGACAACCTGTCTGCCATTTTTTTTCTTCCAAAACAAAATTTAGTTGCCCAAAAACAAATTTTGCAGTAAGCCTAGAAGCAATTTTTTTGTCTTTTTACATGAACTTTGGTTTTCCAATGGACAACCAACCCTGTATTGTTTGGTTTTCCTTCACAAATTTTGGTTGTATCATGTAACAGAACGACTGTTAAAATTGAGCTCTGACATGGGTGTTTCAAAAGTGAATTTTACCTCACTTTGTAAATCTTCAAGTTGTTGGCACTACAAAATGTTTAGCATTTTGACTATCATTAAATAAAATTAATTCACAATCTTCACTTTTGCATGTTGTAAGCCTGAAATGCCTGCCGACCATTTTTCGTAGCAGTTGTTGGTGGTGGCCATTGTGGCTGATCCACTATGAACAAATACCTGCTGTTACCTGGTAAAAAGTCACTAAACCTCACGGCTGTTGTAATGCAAGGTGTTGCTATGCACACACTGAACATTAAGGGGCCTACTTCCTCATTCCTGACATTTGAAATTCTCCAACAAAGTTTACTTCCTAGTGTCTCCCCCAATTTGAAAATATTTGTCTTTGGTACTTCCCAAGTAAAGTCACATAATATGTCTAAGTTATTACCCAAAGACATTCTGCCAGTACAATGCAGGTTACATAATCTGCACAAGCCATCACTGATCATTCAGAGTGGCTTATATTTGAAGGCATGATTTGAATTCATGTCCATCAGAGTACAGTCACATGTTACAAGTTTAGACATTCTCACCCCCACTCTTCTCCCCCTGCCCCCTTCCTGCTCCTAAATATTTTTGAGGTTATGTAAGAGCTAGTCTAAATTAAATCTACAGGATTCAAACCTTAATGCATCCTCTAGTCTACTGCAACATGTTTTTTTTTTTCTTTTTTTCAAAAACTGCCAAAAGCACATTAAGCACATTAATAAAATTTAGTATACACTACTGTACCCAAAGTCAATGCATGGACACCATTGTTAATGTTACCTCATGTTAATACCCAAAGTCATCCCTTCACAAAAAGAACAAAAGTTTGTGAGGATATTAGATGATAAGCAGTCACTCAAAAAGTAATTTGAGACATTGTCATTGTCATTGTTCATGCAGAAAGGTAACTATAAAAATATCTAATTTATGATGAATCAGAATTCAGAACACACATTTTGTACATCAAGGACAAGCCCAAGGGGTCATCTTGCAAAAACATCCAGTAACAATTTAGTGGTAAAAACATTCTGTCACAGGATCAAAGAAAACTATTTAGAAATAAAGACTGGTGGTAAACTGCTTCAAATTTAGATGACTGCATTTGCCCTTTCAGTCCCTTAGTTGTGATAGATGCAACAACACTACAAACAGCTACCACTACACGTTAGTTAACTACTTCACAATGTTATAAAGTCAAAAGCCACCCACTGCTTTTGTTATGAGTTTTAAGAAAGAAATAATGCTGTCTAAAGTAGTAATGCTCCTCAGACTTTGCTATGGACCACTTTGCAGGCTGTTTCGTACCAAATACGGAAGTTGCAGCTTTCACCACTAAATGACATAATTCCTTTTGATATAAGGTCGAGTCTATACTGTAAAGCTTTTATGCCAAGTTAAACCATATTTTTCTGCATGGTACATTGCTGCAATCCCCGTGTTAAGAATTTCCTACGCCATAGGACAAGCCATGTGATGGCCTGAAAGTAAACCCCTACCTTCTTTGTAGAGCCCATTTTCCCTGTAAGCCCAAAGAACAGTACCTACAGAGTAATCTTTCCCATATACTGTTTTCCATCACAGAAGACTCGCTTTCATTTGAACACTTGAGATGAGCACACTGCCAAAATATGCTCACTAATAAGTACAGTACTTACACAGACAGAAGACAGTAAGTATGCAGGTGAAATCCAACACCACAAAATGTAAGATGGTACATCAAAAGGGACAAAAGATTTTGATTCACACTACAAATTACGACCCAACGCAAACCATTTGTGAATCAATCTCAATTTTAGTTCCCTGTGTTAGTTGCAAATCAATATTTTCTCATGTTATGCCTACTGGTGTATGTTTCACCTGTCCATTTTGGTAATTATTAACCAAATGTGAATGTTTGCTTATCAATTTGAACATTGATTTCATATAAAGCAAGTACTGCTGATAAATTGCCCAAACTGTTTCAGTAGGCATGTTTAGTGGCACACTCACACTACAACCCATTTTCCAATCTTCAGTTTCTGTTCCATTTCTGCATGCAAGTTTGCCCTACTGTCTAATTGAACAGACTTATCTACTTCCAATGACTAGATAAAAACCACAGAGCAGATTTTTATAATAACCTAATCTCTAATGAACCACCATACCACTATGCAGGGTATATGACAAGCCAGCCGATTCACAATAGCGATTACAGTTCTAACTGTTAATGGTGATATACCGTTATTAGCAAAAGCGGACTTGTGCTATAATTTCTTCGCATGGATCTAACGTAAAACTAACAACTCCAAAGTAAAATTTTGATGACAAGATGAACAAGAAGCAAGATAAAGAAGCGTAGCAAGACTTGAATTCAAACGCGGTACACTGTAAGAATTCAAATGTGATGCACTGTAGCTGTCAGTATTGCGAGTCCATGCCCTAACCGATTGCAATTAGTACAGACCTTATCTCTATGCGTACCCCTATCACTATCCGTATCCGTACCATGTATATAACCCTATCCCTATCTGTATCCCTACCACATATATAACCCTATCCCTATGCATACCTCTAAATTACACCCAGGTGCAGTATTAACTGTTCATGGTATAATCCATGCGAAGAAATTATACTACAAGTCAGTTTTTACTGATAATGGTATACCGCCATTTACAGTGAGAACTGTAAAGGCTATGTGTATCGGGTAGACAAGCACCTACCTCTCAAAAAGCTCTATTTTCTTTAACCCAATTACCAAACTGCTGAAAAATTAAGTTATTTGTTTTTATGCCAAGATTTTAAGATTTAAGAAAATCATACTTGTACTTGTTTGTGTTTTGTGTCAGATTTTTCACATAGAACACAAGCCAAGGACAATTTCATGTTTAAACATTTGTTGGGCCCTACTTGCTCTCAGAAGGACAAAAAAAAAATATTCTGTACTTCTCTTGCATGATATCTGTTAATTGTTCTTTGCTATGAAGGAGCATTATCAAAGAATTGTTTTCTTCCAGACAATTATTTTTCTTTTTTGTTTTCCAGGCCATGCATATTCAATCTTGTATTCTAAATATTCTTTGGGCCATCATTTGAGAACACATGTGCTGCCACCAATCAAAATTCATTGAAAGGATGGGACATTTGTGCTTGCTGCTGACAACCTGTCACACAAATCCCCATAAAGATGATAAGGGGGAAAATGCCAAACAGGGAGAAAGATCCTCCACCCCTCTCTCCCCAACCTCTTCTTAATAGTTATCAATAAAAAGAAAATCAACTTCCCTTAAACCCCATCCTAGCCTCAGTAAAATTTCTAGGGAGAAATTTTCCTACAAAAGTATTTGAGAGGAGCCTGCCTGAAAAGTTGAAACGATGCAAAATAACCTTTATATTGTCAGTGTACAGAGCCACTGGTGCCTTGTTT
Organism: Holothuria glaberrima; assembly: GCA_009936505.3. Lineage (NCBI taxonomy): Eukaryota > Metazoa > Echinodermata > Holothuroidea > Aspidochirotida > Holothuriidae > Holothuria > Holothuria glaberrima. The sequence continues at coordinate 2,484 of WURT03158347.1, read as the reverse complement.
GGAGCACTAGTCATTTTCGAGTTTTTTATAAGAAGATTTCTCAAGAAAATGTTAGAAAGGCAAAGTGATGAGGTGTGCAAGTCCTTCTTACCTATTCATTAAGTACATAAAAGAAAATGAGCGACTACCAAGACTACTATTGTTACAGAATGTTAATTTCATTGAATGTAGCATCACAAGAAAGAAATACAGAAAGAACAACAAAAAGAATCCAAAGAGATTTAGGTCAAAGCGATGCAACAGTAGAAACAACTTTGTACTGTACCACAGGTCATTAGCCAGGGGATAAAGGTTTGGAGATTGGTCTGAACCCAGTGCACTACATTATTTCATGAAAATATAGTACATGGTGAAATTGACAAATTTCTTCTAATTTCAAAGCAATGAACAGCCTTTCTCTACATCAGTGGAGGGTGACTTTGTCACTTTACCTCTCATTCCTGCAATCAGGACTTAGCTCAAACTGGAAACCCTGGCTAAGGGCCTGCATAATTGACCATGGTTTAATATGCAATGAAATTTAGCAGTTAGTAAAACTTTATACAAACCTCGTTGACTAAGTTATCCATCTCGACGAAATTGTCTGTCTCGGCCCTGCAGTGATAATCAGAACAATAGCTAGAGGTACAGTATAAAAACACGGGAACAAGCCAGTTAGACCATGATGGAAAGAAAAAGAAACAAAACAAATTTACACAATCATGTTTACCAAATTACAAATTAATCTCTTCTGATCTATCAGAGTATAAAGCAGACTTTTATCATTGCTAAATGCACCCAAGGAGTCATGGGAACTGGGAGTATAAACAATTGGGTAGTAATGTCATGCCACTGTTGATACTCCAAGTTCCCATGATTCCTTGGGTGGCAATGACTAAAGTCTGCTGTTGCAGCATGTAATACTGTACATTGCATCAACATTGCACTGGTAGCACACACCTTTTATTATTTACTAAACCACAGAGGTCCTGGGAAAGAGGTACTGTACAACAACCATAACTGTCAATTAAAAGTACTTGTAAATGATTTATATCCTTTCAGGTATCAAACTTTAATAGACATGTCTTTTTTTCCTTGTTTTTCAGTCACTGTTGCCTTAGCGCCTTGATAATGATCTGCTCCTTTCATATCCAAGTAAAGCTGAAACAAATGTAATTGTTATGCACACGTTGATGTGAGGTTTGTTGCCGATTAGGGCTGCACCTTAATAAAGATTTCCAGTTAAATGACTGGCACTTAACATTTATTTTAATATTAAAATTTCTTTGATCCACTAAAATTTTGATGCATGGTATGGTTGAAACATTGAAAAAACCTGAAGCATTTTACTCATATTTTGGCAAATTTCCAGATCACTGAAAACTTACTACAGTCCACGTTCTGAGGAAATTCTCAAATGATGTTGCCTAAAATGTGATTATTGTGACAAATGGTGATCAAAGCTGCTATATTTCATGCTTTTGTATGACAACTGGCAATAAAAAATAAATGTTCAGGGAAAGGGGTGCTTCTTTTTATCATCATACTGATAATAAGTGCTAGCTGATCTTCATATTTTAATTTAAAAATTTTGAAGAGAAAAGCAAGATTGCCATTAGAATTGCAAATAGTTTTGACTAGTATACAGCAAACCGACTGATCTCCTTCCCAAGACCTCCTTGACTAAAAAACTAAATGTCATCAACAAACTCTGGCAAAGGATTCTCCCCCCTCCCTTCCTGCCCTGCCCTTCCCATCATATACTTCTTCCATTTCAAAACAAACTGCCACCCTGGCAATAAACACACCATCCGTTTCTTACAGTACAGTAAAACTCCTGCAACTGCATGCCTGTGTAGGCTCACTATTACTGTATGATTGCCTTTTTTGCAGGTTTCTCACTCATACCAACTTGGCAAAGAGAAAACTAAATGCCTGAACTTGCCAGCCATTATATTGTAAGAGTGTCAGAGTGTACAGTAAGTAAAAGTTTTGAGTTGCTAAGTAACCTTAACTATTTAGGTAATTGTTGTAATGAGCCAGCTGTGTGTATGTGTTATGTCTGTTATTATGTTCATTAGGTCTAGTCTTCGTTGTTAAGTTGTATTAGATTGAGATGTCATTCTGTTTCTGGATTTGAGTTTGAGCACTTCGTTTATACAAGCAATGCACGCAATCCATTGTGTCTCTTTCCTTTTCTTGTAAATGTGTCCCCACGCTTATTAGTTTGAAGACTGCCTAAGTTTTGTTTCTCTCTACATGTATTCATGGACAATGCCCTAAAATCAGAACCCCGGAGAAACGCCATTAAAAAGGTCCCACATTACAATATACTGTATTATGTTATACAAATAATGAATGTTTATGAGTGCAATAGTATGAATAATTTCATGAGTTGAAAGCTTGTTCTATTCAACGAGGCGAAGCGGAGTTGAATAGAACTTTCAATCTTTCAACGAATGAAATTATTCATACTATTGCACGAATGGAAAACATTCATTATTT
>WURT03158336.1:0-10790 GCA_009936505.3 Holothuria glaberrima | reverse complement strand
GGGTCTGGATTACAGGGCATCTCATGGGGCTTTTGCTCTCCTTTGCCCTTAAACTTGTTATGTTATGTTATGTTATTACAAAAAAAGTTATGCCATTCTTCCAAAAGTATCTTCAGTCGTCATTTAAAATTGGAAAATGGAGATCACCACCATTTTGCAATGTTTTTAAATTTATGCAATGGTGGAAGCTCAAATTTTTTCGGTAAGTTCGATCGTTTGCGACGGAGAGACATTTTACAGACTTACAACTTTCAAAATATGGCCACCATTTTGAATTCCAAAATGTTAGAGAGGCTTCCTTTGGGAGTATTTACTTTCCAGTTAAGCTCGTCAAACTAGAGCAAAATTTTATGTGAAACCTGAGAATTGAAACGATACATTGGTGTCAGAAGAGTCATATAGATTCTTCACGGAAGTAATCACTGAAACCTGATTCGAAATACCCGTCTAAACATTTCCCCAGGTCTGCTACTACTTCAATCTTAACAAATAAAACAATTAGAAAAAAATGAATTGATGAGCTTTGCGTAGGTGTCGATTTCAAACATAAGACCGATTTGCCGTCCTACCATTTCTGCCGTATGAGAATTTACGGTTAAGAGAGGCTTTATTATTCTAGTCTCGTTTAGGACCCTCTTAAAGGTTGTGTGACATGAAAACAACATAGTTGGATATTTGATGTAAAATGCATTAAAAATCCAGAAAATAGCCGCAATTCCCATTAAAATCCTATCAAATATTGACCATTTTACAGGGTAATTTCTGTTTTACACTTGTATCATGAATAAACATGAGCTAAATATGCAAATATGTGGCATCGAAAGATGAACATACCATATATGGCTCATGTTAGCTTTGTTTTTTCAACCTTAATTTCAAGGACACTGGTAGCATTGTTATCCTCTGAGAGGTTTATTATGAAAGTTAAAATTGTTTCTATGAGAAATATTGATATCAATTACCAAACTGTAAACTATGTGATCAGTAATTAAGAGGTAATTTATATAGGGCTAACAAAAGAAATCTTAACACAGTGCAACATTCCACATCATTATTTTTGCATAGGTTATGACTTATGAGTTTCTTCAGAAACCATCGAACTTTGAAGACGTATTTTTGAGAACGGTAAAAGGTATTGAAATAATTCCAACGGATCTTTCGTTGGAGGACTTAATTATTTAACTGACAAGTGAAACAACTCTTTTTGGTGGCATGTCACACGACCTTTAACTGTGTATGGTGCATGGTTACTGGCGAGATCACCTTCTCTTTTGATATTAGTGTCCAAAAACTAACCAGGCAATCTCAGCGGAGGCAAGTTCATACGTTGTTATGGCCTATCCTTATTCCTAGACTAACGCCTAATCTCCAGTCTCTCTTACGAGACTTGACTTACATGTTAGGTATAGCGTAAAGTCACTTTTTAGAATGATTAGAGGAGAAGAGGAGCCATGCTCCACAACGTAGTACGAGTGAATGGGAGAAGAAAGACCTGAGGCAGACTCAACGATGAGACCCGTACAAAACCAGAAACCCTAAACGATACCAGTTTGAAATACTCTATACATCAATGCCAACAAAATTGTTCTTGAACAAGCAATTTAGACCCCCGCAAATCCAGTAAACCTGAAATTTCCTATCCCAAATATATTGGACTCGTTAATTGCTTGTATTCAGACAACCTCATATACAATTTAGTAGACTTCAGATTTACTGAAATGTCTTTAAAATTCATTCACACCGATAACTGGTATGATATTACTGTTCAAATCCCATGTAAACCCTATCATCATAGGCGTATGGGGCCATATGGATTTGGGGCACCATTTTTTGCCCAAAAATCCGAGCCTTTTAGAAGAATTTTGCCCGACATTCTCTACAGATTCTGCCCGAATTTTCGGTTATCCAAAAATTTGGGGGCAGTTCCTCCTTTCTCCACCTCATACACCTATGCTTCTCATCAGCCATTCCTCCCATTCAAAATCATTCTTTATCATTCACTCGATTGGTAATTAGTCCTAGTTCGCTTACTGCAAAAAGAAATGATCAAAGAGGGATTGTGGTACTCTGTTTAGTGCACATCAAATGCCCTTTGAAGATTCTTGCATGTTTCTTTCTTATGCTCATACTTTTGAAAATATTCTACAGTTCCGGGGCTTGCATTTTCTGGTGCCCCGTCGAGGTGTAACTCTGGACCCCTTCAGGGGTCCTGTGGAAGGCTCCTGGACCCCGTGCTCATGGGGAGCGCTTCGGCGAAACTGGGTCATTCTATATTTTTGCCCCCAATAATTTCGTGTGGTTCCCCCGGCACTTTCAAAACTATGATGCCGCTCCGTGTAGGCCTTCGTTCTGCCAACTAGCTACTTTTCTGTCTGTAAGCTGTCCCCCACTGCAAGGAAAAACATGAAATTACTCCAAAAAGGGTACCAATATGCTTCCATTGAATAAGAAGGAATGGGATTATTTCTTGCAACAGTTAACAAATCATCCGATCATTTATACGAAGAGGCAAAACTCACGCGTAGCCAGAGAGGGGACATTATCCCCATGTCAGAGGCCTTCCCCTTATCCCCATCCCACCCCTCCATGAGATGAAGGACTACATCATAAGTGGTAATTATTCAAAATTACAGTTATCACTATTAATCTCGCCGCATTAAAATGCAACTCTGCCCAACTCTTGTGTCCCTTAAATGTCAGTATGTGGATACTGTACTGTAGACAAAACTCATACTCCGAAAAAGCAAGATTGTCTTTTCTCTTGATATAACAGCAGACACTTTTGTTAAATAAGCAAACAAATGGAGTAATGCTTCTAAGTGTGTCTTCATCAATATCAATAGTAGTTTCGAAGACATATCCTAAAACTGAATCATTTTCCAACAGATACTGGTGGACATACAGCACATGCAAAGTAGGACATTGAGGAAGAAAATGTTAAAGGTGGTACTGTATTGCTCATTACTCATTAAAACCAAGCAATATGTGGTTGAAACAGAAAAAGAAGTCTAGGAAATCTTGATAACATTACAGAGTACATTGGCGAGTATTTTAAGTCAACGGGGCCAGATAGTCACTTACTATTTACTAAGCATTGAATTGTTCTTTAGCAAATTCACACTGATTTTTACGTAAAGTGTACAAGCAGTCGCACCGAACTTATTTTGAAACAACAGCTAACTTTCACAAATATGCTCATATTTCACTTCAATTATGTTACATGATATGTCAGAATATGAAAATTGCATATTCAAGGTAAACCAAAGACCTACTATGTATGAGTTTAACAGTTCAGTGAGAAAAATCTTGTCACATGATTCTCAAGATCCATTCATGATATAGGATACCCGGGTACACTAATTCAAATTGGGATGACAGCATTTTCCCTCAAAGGAATGCCGCAATTTCTACAACCTCGTTAGTGTAGGTTACTAACTTTCGTATTCCACATAAAACTTCACGTTTTGCTCATGTCAACCTACGCAAAACTCCGTAGTATGTACATTCTATCCTTTAACATCAACGCTTTAATTTGAAACAATGTACTAAAGTTTTTTGTATAAACTTACTCTTTTGGCTTTCTTCTGTATGGTAACAAAACTTTGGTAGACTCTATCTTATTGTTTCTTCCGGCCTTTTGCATCTTTTTGAATCGAATTTCCTTCGCTTCCACGCTATACATCGTGTCTAAATCGTGACTCTGTGTAGCCTCAGCAACAGAATACCGACGATTGTCAACCTTCTCGTAATTGTTCGTGTCCATCTTTCGTTTTCTATTTACGGTGAATATTCTTCCACAAGTATCGGTTTCTATAGGGACAAAATTAATTGAATATTTTCGTTGTCAGTTTGCGTGTAAAAGAAAATGATTACAAATCGTAAATGTTTAACGGTGATATATACAACCTATTATGCAAGCGATGAAGAAGTAGAAATAAATTGTTAAAAAATGACACTTAGCACTCGGGCTTATGGAGCGGGAGTCTAGGTGGTGGCCCCCACCCCCTTGCAAAGCAACTTGTGGGTCTCGCATTAGCATATCGTGATTGTTTCCCAGTTGTCATGTTCAACATCTTAAGTTTATCTGGACGGTCTTTCCACACGCTCATCACAATGTGATTTGTGACTCACTTCGGTATTATAATTAAGCGGAGGGTGTCAGACTATACTTGCCTCCCCGCCACTGACTGGTAGAAAAAATGTAGCAAACGTATGAAACATTGTATACTATGTCAAACTTCCTAGGCTATAAAACTAAGCAAATTAACATAATTCCGACCTGTACAAAAGTCCTTTGTGTTCGTTATGTTGCTCCCAGTGTTTGGAATTCCCTTCCCCCCTTCAGTTATTCAATGTTCTTCTCTACACATGTTCAAGAGAAATTTAAAACGTTTTTTTTTTACAAACAATAGCCTATGACACTTTCTTCATTTAAAATGTACCACGTTCTTCTCTTCAATGTTGCAGTGTTTGTTTTATATTTGTGTTAATTTTCTGTAATCTATTAAGTTTTCTTTTTCCTGTTGTATAGATATCTAGGGCGTAGACAAGTTTTCGGTGTGGGGAGGGGGGATTCGACTCATTTTTTTGTTGTCTCGAAGGGCTTAGATGCAAAATGGTGCTATATTTTGTTTCTTTTTATACTAGATGCCAGTGTTCTCCGCAGGGGGTTTTAGAGAGGCGATCGCCTAGGCCTCCGAGTGAAAATGGCCGCCCCTCAAAAATCCAGATTCCATTTTCGAATCCATTGCTTCATAACACATATACAAGTCATAAAGTATGAAAGAAAACTTTCACATTCCTCCAGGGGTGGCGCCAGGATTTGCCCGATGGGGGGCACCGACCCAAAGTCCTGACAGCCAGGATGCCGTCGAGGGGTTGGTGAGGGGGATTTGAAGAAAACCTGTGTACTATACCATGCCATTGCGAGGCATATATTGCATAAAATTTGTATATGCTAGAGGAAATAGTTCAGCGCTTATTTAACGTTTTTTCCGGAATCTAAACTATGGAAATGCGCGCAAAGGGAGCGAAAATTTTTTAGGTAAGCCTACACTAAAAGGAATCTGTACGGTACTTATTAAAAGCTTATACAGGTCAATTATCCGGGCAGTTGGTCCCTATCGGGCGCAACTTACATTGTACTTCCCTCCTCGAGTCACTTGCCGTGTACAGGCACAAGAAAACATTAACTAAGTTTAGCGAAATGAGGTGAAATTCCCGACATTTACATAAATCCATGTGTTCTACTTATTAAGTTACTTGCAAAGATGGAAAGGGTTTGTACTTTATTAGCTATAAGTAACAGAACTGAGGAAGAGTGGTCAAAGCGCACCGAAAATTTTGGGGGTTTTTCGCAGAAATGACCCTTTTGAAAGCCAAAAATGAGTAAAGCGACCATGGGTGGCGGCAGAATTTACCCGACAGGGCGCGGACCATGACAGCGACCCCAGTTTTCGACAGCCCCTATGTCGAGAGGTTGGTGAGAAAGGGATATGAGGGAGCCTATCTATCCCATACCATTGCAGGGCATATTTTGCACAATATCACTTAATACTTCAAAAGCCGAGTTGCGCACTGATAACTTCTTTTGAGTCTGAATCGTGAAATTGCAAAAAGCGCGCGAATTTTTGGTAGGCTTACACAAAAAACATGTAATCATTAAGAACGAAAAAGAATAGAAACTTTAGGGGTTGTAGGTCGTATCGGGGATGACATACATTGTGTCGAAACCACCTAGACTACCTGATGGAATAGCCAAACTTTGCTTTGTGGGTAGCACACCAACTGACCTACTGCATGACACACACAAGAGAACAGCAACTAGGCTTTGTGATATGTGATGAAATTAACGACCTCATACAGTCTCGGCTGTGAACTCTGCCAACCTGTTACTTGGTAAGGTTGACATGACTTATGCTATCTAGCTATGTGGAATGGAAATATTGAAGAAACTGGAGTGGTTCTTAAGCGCGCGTAGGGCGCCGAAAATTCTGGGTTCTTGTAAGAAAAAATTGTCCTCTTGAGAGCAAAAACAGGTAAACCGTTGGGGAGACTAGTCCGTTGGAGACTGCATACTCTATCGTGTCGACCAGGACTCACCGACAAAACTAAAAATTCCGCCACGGGGGGACAGCCTTTCTCGCCGTTCTTTTGCTTTTTTGCTCTCCTTCATTTTTTTTAACATTGCCCATCGCGTCCCCAAAATTTCTGTGGGGGTACTCTGTCCTGCCCCGCTGGCTACGCCACTGGGGGTATCCACGTTTATAAGCTTTGCCAAGCTACCTGTGGGTACTCCACAATCTATCACCTGTATATATGTATATACATATTGAACCTATCCTGTATATCAATGACAGAAACAAAGTTGTTAAAAAAACTGATATTTTGGGGCCTGTTGATTTTCTTTTTTGTCCGGAGGAGACTCAAAAGAGGTGAGTTTGTGTTAGAACCCGCTGTCGTTGAGGGCTTGTTCATGGAGTTAAACTTAAGCTCCATGACTTGTTGGTATACGTACGTGCAACTTTGCTATACCTCCTTGTTGGAAGACAAGTCACACAATCTGTTGATAGACGATGGCAGGTTTCTGTTGTCCGCAGGGGTGGTTTGATTTGCTATAAACATATAGCAGGATGTTGTTAGGCTTAGAGTAGGAGTAATACTGGCCTGAGGTGGGTCGAGCGTAACATCAAGATAATTGATGATTTTCATATTAGCACAAATACCACTTAAGACTTTCCTGCTCACGGCCGAAGCTAATATGAAAACCATCAATCATCTTGATGTTATTTGTATAATAGAAGCATATCCGTATGGTCTACTGGATGTGACTGTTTCTCGTACTTCCTTTGACCAAATTCGTACTGATCTATAAACTAAACCCACCAATACACACCAGTCTTTATAGTTGTCACCTTAATCATAATAAACAAAGTATTGCCTTTGGTCAGTCTCTTAAAATCTTCAGGAAATGTTCTGCTCCTTCCACTACACGCCTCCGTTGCAACGTATTGTCTGCCTTCTTGGTTCGTAACGGATGATCCCAAATACGTGTCTTGTCAATTGGTAAGGCTTTTAAGACGTTTTATAACAAGTCGCAAATCCTCCAGTAGAGAAGGAGAGAAAGTTAGGCGTATTTATTTCACGGTTAAGTATCACCGTAGTCTGCCTGATATCAAGGGTACTATAATGAAGTACCAGTGTCTCTCCTTTCCCTTTCGAGATACCCCGCGGAGCGGATTCGGTTTGCTCAGTTTCTCAGCTGATATGACTGAACAACGAATATGCTGTACAGTCTGCTACGTAGGCAACTTTCGAGAAGGATGCGTAAAGTTGTTTTGTACATCCCATTGTGAGTTTTCGTCAACCCCCACATTTAAGTTAGGGTCAGGGGCGTCCCTAAAGATCGATGAGTGGGTTTGGGGTTTGGATATTTTCCCGACAAAGAAGAGTTACACTTGCGACAAATTGACAAAATGCCTATGTCAAGAAAGGCATATCCGTCGTTACACAGTAAGGTCGACCTCGACACGGAAGTACTAGCTCCGAGGTATTTCTTCTACATGATAGGAACATAATATTCTCCGCAACGTGGGTCCAGTTGCTCTCCCAAGGGCCCATTTCAGTAATGTCCCTCTATAGGGGACCAAGGGCCGAAGCCCTAGAATTATACTATTGTTTGCACCAGAATAAAGCATTAATTGTCTGTAAATGACATTGAATACGCACTAAACAGAACGGGAAATTTCAGTCTGTCTCTATCTATTTAAAATGCTTAATTCTGACTAACCGCCAGTCTATTTCTTTAAGACGCACCGGAATTTCTGGTACGGGGGTGAAAGAATTTCCGTGGAGTTTTGCAACATTTATAACTAAGTTCGATATGAAGTTATGGAAAGACAAAAAGACTAGAAGATAACTGCGCACGAAGCGAGCCGAAAAATAACACTTTTACCGATATTTTGGTTTGCCTTCATTCTACATAGCAATTACCTATGTGCGAATAATAGCCAGGAATCGACTAACAGCTTTCTATTTCTTTATGACGCAGCAGATTTGAGGGTTGGTGGCTAAGATTTCAAAGGTTGCACGGGATTTCTCAATAATCTGAGGCACGTTTCGTCCTTCTTATTGGACAAGTAGTGCACATGAAGGCTTCGCGTGCCAAAAAATACCATTTAAAGGCAATCTGGAAACGCTTTTTAAGAAGTGCAGCTACAGAACAAGTTGGAAAAGCGAACTCCTTTCGCAATCATCGGAATACAAAGTGTACGCACTTTCAAGTTGACAGCAAAAGCGAGCGCACCCGACTTCATGTTTTGAGTAAGTAGAAAACCAGCGCATAATGCGCCGACCTACTGCTACGCAATGTGAAAACCAGTCACGTGGCAGACCGGTCGGTTTTGTTTGGGCCAAATTTTGTTCTCAACTTGACTCAGTCGGTCCCGATTGCGATCCGACAGTCTTCTTCGACTTCATCGGAAATATCAAATTGTTTGATACTCGTAGCAAAGTCGAGTGAGGCTGAGTCGTGTCGTCGCAGTTTAGCCTGTAAGGCCGTGGCAGTGTACAACAGTCATTGACCCAAAGGCGACTCATCTTTCAATGAATTGGTTAATAAAGAAGCCTTTGCCGGGAAATCAGGCGACAGCTCAATGTACTCACCCCCTTGTGTGACTTATCACAGTAGGCCTAGATATACTATTGAATATGTCCAACTCGGCAATGAGATGCGGGTATGGTTAACCAACAATCCGACATGCGAAATGTGACGCACCTGACTCTGTGACTACTTATACCGCCAACTCTCATCCTCGACGAGAAGTTAGGATGAGCTGCGTCCCATTCCAATAAGGCCTTTATTTTCCACTATCGGATCTTGCTCCATGGTCGGACATATGTGTCTATTTCATGGCAGACAGCTGAATGATTTCTTCAAAAGACAATGGCTTCCCGAATATAGAGTAGTAGAGATCACTTACTGACTCAGAACCCTTAATTTTTTATTTCTTTCCCCACAATATATAATAAGTTCAAAACAAACAGAGTAGTTTGCCAATTCATTTAAATCTAAGAGGGGTATGGTATCTGGCTAATGTACCCAAAGCAATATTTTACCCGACACTGATGCCCTTTAAGAAAACTTGGTGATCATAAAAATTCCCGACTTTTCCATGGCCCCAAATAAAAGATTTTTTCAAACTAAGTCAGTGAATTGCAAAAGAAAGTGGTATTTTTGTTCCAGACAGCCGGCCAAACTTTTCCGACGGACGACACTGAAAATTTCTGGGGATTGTAGCGCCCCACACCTCCCGGGTAGGAAGCCCCTGGTTGGGGCTAAGGTAGGAAACCCCCTTCCCAATGGTAGACGAAAATACTACGTGTCCTCGAATTGGGTTATTTAACTTATCTCCTGCCCAATCTGTTTCAAACAATATGTGGGTCAGATGAATGGTTAATAATTACTGGCCATAAATCCAAAAGTAAAAAGAATATGGATGATAAGGCCATGATCAGTACTGTACATTACTGATCATGGCTCTATAAGCACTTGTGCAGCCACTCAATTGTGGACTTTTTGTTTAAATTCTGGATAAGACAATAAAAAAACCTGCAGAACGTATATCTAATATCATCTTTTGATTCTTAGCGTGAGTAAACATTGATGTTGGCCAGGACAGCGGCGATAACAGAAATGAATAAAAAATGTATAGAAAATAATATTACAACCAAAGTGTCACCAATTTGTAAACTTTCTGTTTACTATCTCAAGGAAACATAAATTAAGAGCATTGTAACTGCGGCATTTGTTACGGGAGAGTAACGTAGACCAAATGTAATGGCCATGCAGTTATACTTTTACGCAGAATTGTGTCTAGTTGATTACTCCGTTACCTGGTTGCATTTCCATTCAACAGAACTCGTTACACTGTTCCGTAACACAAAACGGCGTTACTTCCCAGCCCTGTTAACGCTAGGCAAAAAACGGAAGAGAAGAGTATAATTTTATTTCGGACCTAACAAATATATTGATGAAATGGACGAGATCTTCAGAGAAGATTACTGACAAGATTTAAAAGGAACTGAGATGAGTTATTGTTTTACCTATTGTTTCTATCAGGAGTACATCCTTCCAACCAGGAATGGTCAATTTCGATTCAAAAGTTGACCCCCTTAAAATATCGTTTATCGTCATAGATTATTCCAGAACAACCTTTGGGCATGAAAAACCCGTGAACCACTGTGCAAGGTTTCCGGCACAAATATCAAAATCCGTAGACGAAGGAATGGTTTAAAAATTCAAAAATAAGCTCTAGCGACTCCTCATAACCATCGGTGACCACAAAGTTTTAGAGCTTAAATTTTCGTGACACGTTCCACACCGTTCCAGATCAGTAGCTTTTAAAACGGCCGAGAGAAAACGCAATCGAAAGGCAAAAATTTCCGAAAGCCTCAGATAACTGGTGCAATTGCGTTAATCGGACAAGACTAATAGCAACTCCCTGGTCGAAGTAAAAACACCCTGCTAAGTGATAAAGCTTTGTCACTCTCGAGCCAGGCAGCATCTAAGCAATTTCGACCGTTCTGTCCAAACATGCCACGGATAGTTATGGATGTAAAGAATAAAGATCATCAAATGATTTTGCTCATTCCAAAGTCCATTAAAAAGTGTAGTGCGAATATCCCTTTATACAGAAATGCAATCCGAGAACCATGGCCGTGTTCCCACTTGAACCCCCCATGCTGATCGCCCCAAGCTCAGTCAACTGGAAAAGTTTGTGTCTAACCGC
>WURT03158325.1:0-10790 GCA_009936505.3 Holothuria glaberrima | reverse complement strand
TAGCAAAATTGCTCAGTCATCAAAAAATTTCCATATTTGTGTGCAGTCGTACGGTCCACCATGATCATACACGTACGTCCTGGTCAATGAGAGGGAATCTTGGCATCCTAAAAGGTGCTTCTGAAATCTTTCCGATAATATAATTTAATAAAACAGTTTTACTCATCGTGAATCTTTTACAGCAATAGCAGGCATACTGTACCTCCACTTTCTTCTTACCATTTTAACCTTGTTCTTACCATTCAGTTAAATGGGTGCCTTACATTTACACAGGTTCACAGAAAACCTATTATTACATGGAAAAAAGATTGACACATTTATGCAAGGTAGCCACAAAGCTTAAAAAAATGTCAAGTGATGCTGTGTTTGAGATACTCTTTACTATGAAAACGATGCAATTTCCATAAGAACTTATTTTTTCTTATTTAACATATTGTTAATAGCTACTAAGTGGCTACGCATATATGATCCCACCATTAACTGTCCTAAGAAGTTGTTGCTTGGATGTTCCTTAGAGTAAACAGTATGGACAGAATATGTTTTGTAAATCTCCCCCCCCCCCCAAAAAAAAAAGGCCAGTTGTGACTTCTAAGTTTGGATTAAAACCTGTTATGATCTTCAACCTGATCTCCATATCTAGGGACTGCAGTCTAGTATATAGGCTTATTAATTTTTTTTTATTTTGAAAATTATGACTTGTGACTTGACTTGAGCAAAAATGACCTGTGACTTGAATTGACTTGAAGGTAAATGACTTGGGACTTGACTTGAAGGTAAATGACTTGAGACTTGACTTGAAGGTAAATGACTTGGGACTTGACTTGAAAAAAAATGACTTGGTCACAACTCTATATAAAAATGAATCAAAAACACTCAATATACAACCAGAGGTCAGTTTTTAAATAACAGAATGTAGGTTATGTAGCATTTGATAAGGTTTTTTACAATAAGCAGTTGCTACAGTACAGAAATTTTCTCAGAGGCCTACATCTTTGTACCTACTGTAGTGCAATTACATAAAGGCCTACAGTACACTCTGTATAGTCCTATAGCCTAATGTTATAGCCTATCATCAGTATAGTTTTAGGCCTCCTACTCGTACAGTAACATCTGAGATGGCATTGAACCAACCTAAATTACTAAGATAAGTAAGAAAACATGCCCTGTACCAACAAATGGCCTGGCAGGTTGTTAATTAGGGTGAATTTTGTGATATCACTGGGAAACACTTTTTTTTACCCCAAAATTGACAATTTCATGGGGTAAAACAAAAACAAGGCACTTTTGAAACCTATAGATACATGGCAAGTAATTGCTCACTTGGGTTGTTGATAGAAGCTTGTTAGAAAATTAGAACAGGTTAAATATTCTCCTGAGGCTGCAAGTGCACCACATAATAAAGTTTGGGAAACATGGTGCAAACTTCAAAACGGTCAACTTTTGGGTTGTAGCTGTTCAGAGTACCACTGTTCAGGTGTAGAGGAATCTACATTATTAAGTTTCATGGTAACATAAAATAGAAATGTTGCTTTAACATATGCAAAATATGACAACTTTATTTGAACCTTCTTCTGGCTCTGAGGAGGGTTGTTTTTTTTTACCCCAACTACCCGTTGTTTTTTTTTTTTTTACCCCGACTGACTGTACCAAATGAATTAATCAATTTGTCAATCAATCAGTCACTGAAAAAAGTGGGGTGTATACAGTAATTTACTGGCCCCATGAAATTATTGTACTATGTGAACAGAACTTGGAAAATACCCCACCAAAAAGTAGATTTTCATTCCAAATTCCATCAAATCCAGTTCAAATTATGATATTTACAGTAGTACAGTTGGAAGCAAAACTAGTATGGTGGGTGCCAGGCCTAACCTCAGGCAATAAGGTGCATTCCTGTACATGCAGTACCTCATACCATAGCTACAACCCTGCTTGTCATGTTACTACAGTAAATATCTTTATAAAATTAAGAAATTGTAAACTACAGTTAATTAGGCCTATTTCCTGCTATTTATCATTCCTTTAGATATCTAGTGACCTGGACATCCCAGATCTGCTCGAAGATTGTATTTATAATGAAGATGACACTGAAGAAAATCAAGTGGCTCACATTAAACTCTTTGAGATGGTGATTGACAGGTCAGTCTGAATTGTGGGTAAATTTTAGGGAGCACCAATCCTGGACCATACTGTATGTCCTTTTTGTTGTGTTTGAAAGGATCACATTCAGCTTTCTTGTCATACAACTTCCCACCAACTCTGTGTGGACTAGGTGAAGCCATTCCTCACTTACAGGTGGTTACTGTGCATAGTAGCTACAATGGATGGAAATAATGACAGGTAGTGTGTGTGGGGGGGAGGGGTTAGTTTGCAAGGCTTCATTCATGTTAAGGTTATCTGTTCTTCATAAAATCAGGTGAAAACAAGTGCTAAATTGAAACTGGGAGTTGCATGCTACTCCTTGATTTGACATTAGCTCATTGAAGTTGATTCTTCATAACCTCATACTTCTCAGGTGAATCTCTCCGTAGGGTTTGAGCTTCATTTACAAAAGGTGATCACAGAGGAATTGTCTCATATGCAATATTTAATCATACACTTTAGCCATTCTTTTGTCATAAATTTTGTCAAAGAGAGATGCTTAACAACTTAAATAGCTTTCTGCTTCAATATATCAAAAATTTTAAGGAATTGTAGCTTAAAAGAATCAAATTTCATCATCAGAGTTAATCTTGAACCATTTTAAATATATTTTTCTTTACAAAATGACACTTTTTACTCAGATTATCAAAAGAATCTCAGATTGAACTTTGTCATTGGTTTTCCTTAAAATAGTACAATTTATCAGAACATAAACCTTTAAGTGCTGGCATCATCCAAACTAAGTGTGCAAAGTACCATGCTTTGCATGTATGTTATAATTAATTGCAATGGAATGATAATTGTTTTACCTGCAGAGTGCATGATCTACTGTAGCTTTTAAACTTCATAAGTTTTGTTTATATCAAAAATGTTACAGGGAAATATGTTTCTAGCAAAAAGTTTCATATATTTGAAACCAATATTTATAGATACAGAAAGAGAGATAATTCAAAACAAAGCTGCAAGGAAGTTTTTCATTTAAGAAATTAGATTCCAGCAGAAAGAATTCAATTATTTTATATAATTAATTTGTTGGCCCAAACTTGATATTTTAGAAAATAAAGCTGCTGTATTGCTAGAGTTTATTGGTCTGAACATTTTAAGAGGGATTAAAACTATTGTGTTTGTATGATATGTTGTTGCATTTTAAATGCAACATTCTGCTTTGAAAGCCTTATTCCTTGATACTGTTCCATGAATATCAAACTTTTTAAGAAATTGTAACTACATAAACCAGATTTGTTCATCACAATTTTGCTTGTCTTTAAATTGGCTTGTTGTGAACTACTCTATTTTATGAAAGATAAGACTGTTTTGTTTTTGCAAAACAGGATGGTTCTGCTTCTGCAGAGTTTCTCTCAATTTACAGACCAAATGTTATCAGGTACATCAGGGAGACCACCCACTGCCAACCCTAAGGCTGTAGGTAATCAAATGTCCATTGGTCTGGTAGTCAAGAAATTTTGGAATAAGATGGTTCAATTGAGTATTCTCCTTCATCAATTGAGTTCAGAGGTAAGGAATTTGAAAATGACTCTCTTTACATGTAGATTTTGTAACCTTTGTACTGCATGTGCCCAGGGGTGTTAAAATCAAGTTGAAGTTAATGCTTCTCATAGGAGGTACAAGTAACTTGAGATGGTATTGAATGGGAACCCTACTGGGTAGTAGTGTTGTACCAATATCACAAGTGAGGGATACTACCAATGCTAGTACTTCAATTTCTCGGTACTTAGCATACTGATCTGATATGGATATTTGAGAAATGAGCATAGCATGCATTAAACCGTAAGGTATTGAGAAATGAGCATAGCATGCTTTAAACTATAAGCTATGAGAAATGAGCATAGCATGCATTTAACTATAAGCTATTGAGAAATGAGCATAGTAGGCGTTAAACCATAAGCTATTGAGAAATGAGCATAGCATGCATTAAACCATAAGCTATTGAGCACTTCTTCTAAGTATGGTTTTATTCTCATGAACTACGTTTGGGACTTAGAGACAAATATACTATAATAAGATCACATGGTTGTGAAGTACTGGAGGAGAAGTATAAGTTAGGTGGCATCAGCATTTTGGGCAACTTTTATCAATACTGATACAGGATGAAAGTGAGGAATATTGACTGATACTGGTATTGAATACTGATAATATAGGCTCAGCACATCTGGAAAGAGTGGAAATGCTGAAGCCTATTGTTGAGGAATTGCATACTACAGACAGCTGTACAGTGTCAGTATATCATTTTTGTCCTGCAATTATCATTGAATGGAGCTGTGTACCATACAACTTAAACAGATTCATTATGAAGGCAAAAGTTTAAGAATTTATTGTATCTTTTTACTTTCACTAAATTACATCTGAATACCACTCACTTGCATTGGACATGAACATTTCCAAAAAGTTTAATGTAACTCATGGGTTGTATTTGAAAAAGAAAGCAAAAGAGAAAAAAAAAACCAGGGAATTATAGTTGTGATGTGCTACGTGACAGAGTAGGTGCTATGCTGTGTTGTGTGGAAATGAGCTTTGTCAGTCCGTTTACTAAAGTTTCTTATAATGTTACTTTGTTAAAATGGGACAATTTTAATCCAGTGTTCAAATATATTAGTGAGTTATGTTACCTGTTAATTCAATTTAATTCAACAATAACATTTATCCAAGACACTTTTCAGGATTTCTTTCCAGAATTCCGGTATCAAAAGATAACTTTAAGTTTACTCTATTCATTACCTATGGCCAACAATACCATGATACCTCATGTTCAATACACAAGTTACAGTAGGCCTGCACTTAATTGCTTTAATGTGAGAGAAAATGGTTACTGCATATATGTGTTCATGGAACCTTGCACTATACTGCATGCAAGGGTGTTAAAATAAACACTGAAGAACAGTATGAGATAAAATTATTACACATCCTCATGGGAAATAGCCTGGGATATGCTCAAAATAAAATGATTGGGAATACAGTAGAAATACTCTTGTTTGTTGCCCTTTGTTGAAACATAGCATCTGTTAAACAGTTGCATGATTTTTGTGGCTAAATTTTTCATCAAAGTCTTTGAGTGGGATTATCAGCATGTTTAAATCTGTGAACTGACTTTATGATTCATTCAATTATCTTCTGTTTAAAGTCATAGCCATTTTGATGTAAATATTTTATAAAACTGAGGTGTAACACAATGTTTTTATATTTGCAAGATGTTAAGGCATTACATTAAATTTCCATATTCACCATATGCTGTAAAATTCATTATTTCAGAACCATTCTAAAACCCGCTCTCTAAGCAAATTGGAGAACATTAACCAGGAATTGCAACAGCAGACGAGAAACCTAGCAGAGACATTTGGTGGTCCCTATAACCCTAAGCACACAACCCTACAGTGTGCGTCCTCCTTTCAAACCCACGATGCTCCTGACTCACAGTCACTATTATCTCAAAGATCAGAATCTAAAGTTGCCCTAGATGTAAGGAGTACTGCCTCACAGACAATTGAAACCTCTTTTGTACCCTGTGATGCTTGCTACCAAGTCCAGTTATCTTTCCGAGATGTAGGAGACATGGTGGTTGAAGTCTGCAAAGCACAGAACCTCCCCTCAGCAATAATGAAACACAGACAAACTGTATCAGAAGAGGTTATGACAGCAGCAGACATCTCTAGGTGGCGTAAGGAGGGAGAAAAAGATCTGAATCGAATTCGAGCTCATCTCAGCAACTTGTTGGCTCAGATAAATCCTCTAAAATCAAGTCTTGATGAATCAAAGCAGACTTGCCAGAGACTGTCTAAGAATTTATCAGACAAGTATGAAAAATCCAAATTTATGTTTGCCATTAAGTTATCTGGCTATTACCTCAAATGATCACTTGGATCAAGGGCCATTCAGTTTCTTATTTTTACAAGTGTAAAATACATTCTCCTTTTCAGGACCCCCTCCAGCCTCCCTCATCATACCTTGAAAAATGAATTTTTGGCAAAAAGCAATTGTCATTTGATATTTTTTGGAAGAGCATACATGGGTCTCTGGCCCTCCCCCTTGGTAGTGAAAATGGGAAAAATTAAAATGGATGGTCTCTTAAGTGGCTCTTATTTTGATCATTTGGGTTTGAGCTTGCATGACCTCTAGGAAAGCGTATTAATCTAACGCTGTAATTCACAGTTGCTCATTTAGTTTTGTCTTTTCTTGACTACATACTATAGTTTTGAGTACTGTACATAAGAAACAGCTTTATATCCTAGTGCACATGCTTCTTATCATTTAAGTTAAGTTCCATTGAAAAGACAGTTTGCCTGTTGAGTAGAAATTATCTGTTGCAGTAAAATACTGAAATTTGTAAGTCTCTTGGTGTTACTAGTTGTATTGAATTTATATCATGTGCTCATAAATGAATTCCACTGCAGTCAGAAAACTTAAGAAAACTCATAAAAGAGTTCATGGATGAAACATAGTTTAGGTATTGGAGAACTTTTCTCATTTCTTTAAACTTTCTCATCATCTACAGAACGGCTCTCTTAAATAAAGAGAGGAGTGACAGGGAGACACAAGTAGCTCAGTATGAAATAAAGATAAAAAATATAGAAAAACAGCACAGAGAATCTTTGAAGGTGGTCCAAAGAAGTTTGGATGACTTAGCCAAAGGGAAGCGAAAAGTCGATGAAGAAATGATTACGTTGAAGCAGCAACTCTTAAAACAGCATGAAGCTTTAAAGGAACTTGGTACATGAATTTGTTTTTAGATTTGTTGATGGTACCATGTTAGCATGGGCAGTGATCCCCTGGGTACGGGGGGACATGTTCCCACCAATGTTTGAGAAATCACCCATTGACTTTGATTTTTCACACAGTAAATTACTTGAAAATGGGGTCATGTCCCTCCCTCCCCCCCCCCCTTCCAATATTGAGAACATATCCCACTCTTACTTGTTAGTGGGAAGTTTTCTGTTTGTTGCTTTGAATGATATGGCATTTCTGAAATCATTTTCAAAATCTACAATCTTAAACATTTAATCTTTTTACCAGTTGCATGGACGGGAATGTTTCACATTATTTTTTTTTTAATTATATGTGACCTTCCTACTCTGTTTTGAGATCTACCTCAAGGGAGAGTGTATGGCAATTAACTTTACACTGAGGTGAATCAGTGATGGGAACAGGAAACTGGAATTAGGAAGAGGGGGAAATGGGGGCAGTAGAAACCATTTGGGCAATAGCTTGTCAGTTACATGTTTGGGTCCAGGGCAATTCCCCCTCCCCATGCTTCCCCACACCCACCCCTTGACCTGTACATGAATTAATATGTATGATGGTAGCATGTGTGCATTAAAGTGGATTTTGAACACAAAAAGATCTGACATTGCAAGCACATGTGCAGCTGTGTCATACTGAGATTAAAATTTATACTGCAGGCTTTTAACACTTACTGTATATAAGAATTTCTGAGTTCTACCATACCATGACCTCTAAAATGCTGCACATGAGTGACATGACCACATATAATGTCCTCTCTTGTCATAAAGAGAATAAGCCAAATTTGAAACTCAAAAGTACTTCAAAGGTTTAATTAAGCTTCGTGAAGTGATGAACAATGCTCACTTGTATTATTGATTGTATTTGTTTTTTTTATTGGCAGACATTGTGAAGAAGCAACTCCAAGAGACACTTTCTGAAAATACATCTAAGAAGAACACAATAGTGAGGTTGGAAAGTGATGTAAATCAGATGTCAGAACAACTCAAGGGTACACATGATGAACTGGAGGATGTGAACAGGAAACTGGGCAAAGAGCAGGCCAAAAATAGGAGTTTAGAGAAACAGGGTCAGGTAAGAACAGAGAGAAAGTGTTTCTGTGACCCATAAGATTGTTTCAGAACTGTGTCAGGTCCCCGTCCTTTATTTTCTTATGGCACTCTGTGCAGCCAGCTAGGTTAACACAGTTCTTGAAATAATGGGCCATTCATTTGAAATTTTAAATGGATTAGTACCTTTAAGAAATTTGAAGTTGGAATGAACATGAAAAATGTTGAAAAAACTTTTCTTTATCAGTTGAGAATGTCTTGAAATCAGTTCTGGACAAGCAAATTCAAAATGGCTGCTCTGTTGTCTTGATCTTTGGCAAGCTCGTTCTACCAATGCACCATCTTGACTCAGCCTGAGGTGCAATCCCAAATATTGCCATGGAGTATCATTACTATTGGAAAAGCCCTATCATCACCATCCATAATGCTCAGGGGCATATCATTTGGTTCAGTTTTACTGTCATTTTTTTCAGCCATAACTAGAGCTTATGCTGATTCATGAATCTACATCGCTAGGCCTGAATTGTATTAGTGTACTGCCATTTTGTTGCTATGTAAGTGGTCACCACTAAATGTCACAAAAAAAAAAATTTCAATGGTGTCATTGTACTTAGGCTTTAATTCATATCTTAATTTGTAAGGAAGCATAGAAAATACAACTGTTGACAAAGATTGTAAATTGCAAGTAAGATGAATTAATTTGTGGTTCACTAGCCTACTACCAGTAGCATTATTGGTAGGATCCTTCCAAGGCTTGATGTTGCACAGATTGAGCCTACAAATATTTTGCTTTATAGGCCATGCAAGTCAAACATGATGTGCTAGCTCAGAGAGTTGATGAACTTGATCAAGACTGTTTGGAATTAAGAGACCAATTGGCCGAGACAGAAGATAGCAAGGAAGAGGTCGCAAATGACTTGGAGCAAGCACGGCGAGAGTTGAATAAGTTGCAAAGTGATATCACGAAGGAAAGGGTAAGCTATTGTAGTAGCAGTAGCAGTAGTAGCAGTAGCAATAGTAGCAGCAGTGTGAAAAACTTACATTGGATAGGCAGCTCTTTTCACCATTTTTGATTCCTTGCCATAGGCAGAAGGAATCTATGCGATGGTGATGTTGTGTGTGTGTGTGTACACTCACAAACATGGCCTTAGCGGGTACCACGACAGTGGGCCCGAGCTCCGCACCCGCACGTCTTTCCAAGCTCACCAGCGGCTCGAAACTGGAGTAGCTACCCGAAAATTCGGCCACTGCAATGAGAACTCACATGCGGCTGCACGTGCCTGCCTTGCAGCGCAGCCCGCCCTCAAGCATGTAGCTCACCTCGAATACTTCACGGGCAGCTTCCCTGCTTTGCAATTCTCTTGCATCCCCTACCCGGTCCTTTCCTAGTACCTCGTAAGGCATTGAGTGTGTGTATGTGTGTATGTGTGCACTCACAAATATGTCCTTAGCGGGTGCCGAGGCAGCAGGCTTGAGCTACGCTCTCGCATGTCTTTCCTAGCTCACGCGCGGCTCGAAACTGGAGTAGCTGCCTGAAAATTCGGCCACTGCAATGAGAAGTCACGCGCGGCTGCACGTGCCTACCTTGCAGCGCAGCCCCGCCCTCAAGCACATAGCTCACCTCGAATACTTCGCGGGCAGCTTCGCTGCTTTGCAATTTCCTTGCATTCCCTACCGGGTCCTTTCCTATTACCCCGTAAGGCATTGGATGTGCGTATGTGTGTTCGCGTGTGTGTATGTGACGGCTTTGTTTGTTAACACGATATCTCAAGAAGGGTAACTCCGAGGTATCTCATACTTGGCATGTGGATTGCCCATATTGAGTAGATGATCCCTATTGTTTTTGGTGGAGGTCAAAGGTCGTGTAGGGTCACCAGAGGTCTAAATGTCAAAACCTTGTAAACACAATATCTCAAGAAGGGTAAGTGTTGGGGATCTTATACTTAGCATGTAGATTGCCCATATTGAGTAGATAATCCCTATTGTTTTTGGTGGAGGTTAAAGGTCATGTGGGGTCACCAGAGGTCAAATAGTAAAAACCTTGGAAAATGCTTGTAAACATGATATCTCCAGAAGGGTAAAATGTTAAAGAGCTCATATTTAGCATGCAGATTGGTTATATTTAGTAGATGATCCCTATTGTTTTTGGTGGAGTCAAAGGTCATGTGGGGTCACCAGAGGTCAAAATGTCAGAACCTTGTAAACATGATATCTCAAGAAGTTTAAGTGTTAGGGATTTTCTACGTAGCATGTGGATTGCCCATAGTGAGTAGATAATCCCTATTGTTTTTGGTGGAGGTTAAAGGTCATGTGGGGTCACCAGAGGTCAAATAGTAAAAACCTTGGAAATTGCTTGTAAACACGATATCTCCAGAAGGGTAAATGTTAAAGATCTCATATTTAGCATGCAGATTGGTTATATTTAGTAGATGATCCTTATCATTTTTGGTGGAGGTCAAAGGTCATTTGGGGTCACCAGAGGTTTAAACGTCAAAACCTTGTAAACACGATATCTCAAGAAGGGTAAGTGTTAGGGATTTTATTCACAGCATGTGGATTTCCCATATTGAGTAGATGATCCCTATTGTTTTTGGTGGTCAAAGGTCATTTGGGGTCACCAGAGGTCAACTAGTAAAAACCTTGGAAATTGCTTGTAAACATGATATCTTCAAAAGGGTAAATGTTAAGGATCTCATATTTAGCATACAGATTGGTCATATTGAGTAGATGATCCCTATCATTTTTGGTGGAGGTCAAAGGTCATTTGGGTTCACCAGAGGTCAAATGGTCAAAACCTTATAAGCACTATATCTGAAGAAGGGTAAGTGTGAGGGATCTCATACTTAG
>WURT03158303.1:0-10791 GCA_009936505.3 Holothuria glaberrima | reverse complement strand
ATGTGGGTGGTTCATGTTTGTTACAATATACAGTATCATATATGGCAAGGAATCTCTAAGCCTTTTGGCTTTCTGGTCCCTATATATTTAAAACAAAAGTAAGGAGCTTTGGAGCAATTATGAATAATTAAATTAATTATGAACATTCCTATAGATCAAACACTTTTTCTACTAGGGTCAAGTATAGAAATGAGATTATATCGAGGGGGGCTGTGGGAGGATAAAACCCCTTCCTATAATGAGGAAAAGTTGTCAAGCTTTCAGAGCTTTGAAATAAATGTTGCGTAAAATAGCGGGAAATCTTCTTGCTTCGGAAACTCGCAAAAAGGAAAATGCACACTTAAAACTTTGCCTGAAAATCCTCGGTGAGGTGAATGCTTGATTCTGTCCTTCACTGTGTAACCCTCACCTTAAGATATGTTACATAGGTTAGACTGTTAAATGTTTTGTTGGGAGAGTAATGTCGATACGGCTGCTGAATCTGGTTCGGGACAATTCACACCCGAACACCCCTCCCTTTCCCTTTCCACCGATGCTAATTCCAAATTTTCTTGCGGGAGAATTTTCCGGGTTGGAATATTTCGGAGGAAATCATCTGGTGGATATTGTCAATTTGTCCGGGGGCGAGTGAACTATTGGGGAGGGGGGATATGCGGTCAAAGTAAGACCTATTTCTTCTATGTACGGCGTACGTTTCACTCCTTTCTCGTACACCGATTTACTGATTGCATGGAAGTGGTAAAATGGAAGGCATAGCCATGTTCACAATGACGGAAATAACCTTACTTTTCTCACTTGGTCATGGTTGCATAACTCATTATGCCTATTTCTGTTTTTGTGAAAAAGTGCAGGCTTACTCACAAAAAAGGAGTTTCGTTAAATCGATATCTTGATGTTTACAGATGAGCTTAATTTATGCATTTTCATTGCAGGGGAAAGGCTGATACCCTAAAGAAAAAGAAGAGGAATAAGAAACAGTCAGACGCTGAACCAGGCATCGAAAGAACTGTAGAGATAATGAAGTACGTAACAATGATTTAAATTACTCAATTAGTTTTTAAGTCAAAAGCAAGAAACGTGTGAGTTCATATTTCTGTCGTCTTCGGGAAAGTTTTGACAAAAGTAAACCTTTAAGAACAACAACATATTCTCAGTATGCTATATCACATCACATGCTTTTATGTATTCGATAAATCTACAAAATATATCTCAAATTATGTGGCTCTTTATTTCGACTTATAACCTTTGTTCATTCAAATTCTTAGACCAGGATTCGTTCGATTGAATCTGCCGTTCTTCTTCAGCGAGGAAGCCATTGATTACATTCTCACCGCAGTTGAAATGGTCGCAAAAGATGGTTGGACTCTTCTACCCCAAGTGAGTGACAAAGTTGTAGCTATGATGAAACTCTTAGTCTTAAATTTTAAAAATATACCTTACAACGGTTGAGCGAAAAGTTGATTCGTTCATGTTTCATCTTTTCATGACAATGCTGAGCTGAGATTGAAAGTATTGAAGTCTACACACTTTTATTCATTGAACACATTCCTGGTCCGGAAACGGCGAACTGCACTACCCATGTTGAGATCCCGATTTTCAGTAGTCACTTGACGCTGACCGTACACAAGGTTAGTTGAGGAGCTCTACACGTACTAGTACAAGGTGTGACATACACCACTAACAACGTAAGCGACTAGCCATGGAAGTACACTGACTACATACCTCCGAGGTAGTACTTCCATGGCCTTACGGCTATGCTCATTTCCTAGGAAGTCTCTTGTGAACCTTGATCAAACGGTATTTAGGAAAAATAGTTTTAAAGGTTTGGTTAGGATACTTTTCTCAGAACCTCCAAACTCCAAACGGTATTTGAGGCTAGAGTTACCACTATAGTTAGTATACTACGGTACTCCACTTACTGCCGATGGAACCTCTTAATTGTCAATTTGAAAACGACTCACTTTCCTTCAAAAAAAGTGGAATTACTTTAAGCTTTTGCTTATATCAAGTATAACACGATCGGGTATTTTTCCCTAAAAATATAACAGTTCACAGAGTTGGTAATGTCAGATAGTAAACCGGCTACCCCCTTTCACTTTCACATGTGCATATTAACTATGATATTATTAGGAGTTAACGTTACACATCAATGCAAAATTGCAGAGTACGTAATCTTCTACTCAAACAAGAAACGTGGTGTCACGGTTTTCTTCGTTTATTTGCAATTTCGCAAATACTAACTGATTCGGAAGCTTCCTGAAACCCCCTTAAACCATTGAATCAACTTCATTTTCATTTCCAAGAATGAACAACACATCACTCCAATGTAGCCATGTCGCTCTACTCGATCGATGGTGTGCACGGTCAATGTCACGTGATGTACTTTTCTGCACATCTCAACATAGCTAACTTGGCTTCTACGTGTGTGCGTATATGGTGTACGTATAGTTTCCCAACCAGGATGTTTGTGAGTGACTTTGTTGTGCCACTCAGCAAGAGTCTTCACTCCACCCGTTCTTACCCAACCATCTGAAAATGGGTACTATCTTCATGTGGAGGTTTTCCAGCAATGACCTGACGTTCCATCATCCTTTGACAGAATCACATCCTCTTCACCAAGTGGAAAACATGATAAAACACCACAGCTAGATGGAACCTAAGGACTTTAATGGATAAAGATTTGAACTGTGACCTATGGTATCTATCAGCCAATACGTAATAATATACATGAATATGAATCATAAAGAGATCGAGATTGACATATAAACCTTCTACCTGTCAGAGCAGTGGTTGCATGCAGAATTAGGGTAACAGTGTCCCGAAATGACTTAATTCCTTCTTTCCGCTTACCTATCTCCGAACTGGTGTGTTGTTTTTCAGTACCGAGCTGATCCCTACAGCGCCAAGTGGACACCGGTTCAGTCAGAAACTCTCAACGAAGATAACCCAGACTTGACACCAAAGAATGATAGTCTCCTTGCCGCCACTTTCAAAGGTGCAAAGTTTACAGCTCCTTCCAGCCCCTTTACTCAGAGAGAGGCGTCAAAGAAGACATTTAAGGTATGAGATTTATCACACGCAAGCACGTAGCCACGAGGAGGGCTACTGCGCAGGGCCCCACTTCCCCCTTCCAGAACAGACCGGTCATTGTCCCTACCCTTCCTCCTAATTGTAGGGTATATTTCCCATAACACTTATGTACATGGATGAACTTATTGGTTTCCGTCAAACTTTAACTGCTTGTTAATAATTATTTGCTTCTCTAATGTCCTGAATCAAAATCGAAAGAAATAAGAAATCCAGTTCGTTCTTCATTTCCATTGAAGTAAGCACGATTCTTTTCTATTTGACTTTAAGGAAATGTTGTCGGATGCCGAAAGAGTCATCAGGGAAGCTAAGCAACAGAAGCTGGTACGTGACTGAGCATTTTGATTTTTCATTAGTTGTAAAGTTTTAAAGATACTGATAGTGTTTCTCAACTTACTTACTATGCTTGGGGAATATTGACTGATCCGTTATTGATGTTCCCGGGATGGGAAATTCTTATTCCATTGCCTGTCTTAGCCTTTGTAGCTTATTAGAATCCGTGTATTAGTCGTATTCAGTATTAAGGAATTACATCAGGGCCGTAGCCTGGGCGAAATCTCTAAGGGGCGGTTCATGACACACTTTAAGCGGAGCACCAAGCGGTATGCCTACATATAGTTTACGCCCAGGCGGACCTTTCATTTTTCACATGTTCTGGTTACATGTAAGGCTTGGCTTAGGTTCAAAATTGCACTTTCGTTGGGCAAAGCTCTGAAGTAATTATATTTTTGCAAATTGTCATTATGTAGTGATATTCTTCATATTTTGTGAGTGCGCGGAAGGCAAGAGATCCTGTCTAAGAGAAGAGGACGACATTCTATACTCTTTGAGAAATTTTTGTCTATGTGCGGTGGCTTGGATGCAAAATGATGTTATCTTTCTAAAGCTTCCTAAAGCGTTGAATTGGTTATAATTAGTAATTTTTTTCTAATTTGTTAGGGTGTAATTGAAGGGGATGTTGCCTAAGGGGAGGGATTGCACCGCTTCTCTTTGAGGGATTTTTCGTGTTTTAAGTTTTACTAGACCCAAAATGGTGTTATATTTGGTGAAGCTTTGGACTCTTAAAATGATCTAATCTTTCAAATATTTACTGAATTGTTCGACTATAGCATGCGTGGGGCACCTCTACAAGACTAGTACCTGGTGTTGGTTTCACCATAGCGCTCTTACTACGAGGATAACACGGGAAGGGGGTAGAGCTGGGAGCACCAATAGTTGGTGCTTAGCCATATAGCGTAGACCTTGCAAGGAAATGGGGGAAATGATACATTTTAGACCTTAAAAGGTGCATTGAAGCATTCTTTACTGTTAAATTTCATGCTTTAGAAACAAATTTAGATTTCAAGAAGGAAATTTTGATTTCATTTAAAGGGGGAAATGCTTTCACCCTTAATTGAATTAGGGTACCGGGGCATCCTATTTCATGAATGGCTCTTGGGAATTATGTTACAATATGTTTCCCACTGCATGAGTTGAGAGATTTACGTGTAGAATAACTCCTGGGTTTACCTTGAATATGCAATGTTTATTATCTAATATATCATGAAAGATACTTAAAGTGAAGTAAGAGAATGTTTGTGCGATTTAGCTGTTATTCAAAATAAGTTTGCGGCGATTGCTGATACCCTTAAAGCTAAAAGTTCCCAGGTCGAGTCATACCAAAGACTTTAAAAATGGAACCTTCTGCCGTTGTGCGTGATGCTCCCGCATAACAATGGAGTAAGGGAAAACAAGTCAGTGAGCCACAACTGGAAAAAAAGCCGTGGCCGGATCAACTTGAACCAATTGGTTGGAAACTGGGCCGTTAAACTTCATCTAGCTAACTAACTAACTGCTTTATAAGCTCATTGAGTAAACCTAATAATTAAAGGCACTCATTGGCTATTTTATCTTTAGCCAGTGTATATGATGGTGTATTCAAGCTGTGATTCTTATACTGAAAGATGGTTTATTCGCCAGGCAGATTAACTCACATAAGAACACGTCTGTGGTGGGGGTGCGGGGATCCTCCCCGGGGAATTGGAAAAAGAACCCTTAAATGCTATTTCCCATGTTTGGGGCCTTGAAATCATAATTTGGACAGTGGAATTTTCAGCATTTCTGTACCTTTTTCTCAAGTAGACCAATTTTCATTTACGGTTTGGAAATCTCAGGGGGAAGTAGCATGTTTTGCAGTTCAGTGTAACGGGCAATGATTCCCTCCTTGGTAAGAAGAATTTCGCTAATCCACAAATTACGAAGAGGCCAATTTCATACTTGAATCGTCATGATTTATGTTTGGTTACTTAGTTTTCCGTCGAGGCGATGGTAGATGATGTCGGTCCAGCTGTTAAAGACGAGGAACTGATTTGGTTTCTGCGCCCTCAAGAGGCTGCTCTCCATTTGAGACGCAAGAGCAAAGAAGATACTGACGGCACTGAGGTTGATATGACGTCATCGGCAACAGCAGACCCTAGAGCTGGGGCTAGGAAGGTACCCTTCATACCCAAAAGATACACTGTTCTTCGAAAAAGTTTCCGAAATTCCTTTCGACGATTTTCAAAGAGGTCGCGCAATAATCGAGGCAAGAGAATGAATGAAAGAGGAGTGGAAATAGCGGATGATGATGACATGAACACAATAGAAATGTCAGGGAGACAATCACGGTGCACTGTCATGTAATTGAAATCAAAAGACACATAAAAACGATGATTTATTAAGAATCGAAACCGAGTCAACATGATGTAACATCATGTACAATATGTATACGGAACTGAAATTGAGAAAGCCGTACATTTTCTTCCCAAGGATGCACCACCTTCTCTTCAACCCTCTAAGTATCACACACGCAGTAACGATTTACGCTATCTCAGTGTGATGAAAATTAATCATTTAAAGCAAACACGAAGATGTTGTGAATAATGTATCGCTAAAGATATTTTTTCGAATAATGCAGCAATACATGTTTTATCAATGTTTATTTTCGAAAGTATTGACAGGGTGTAGAGAACAAAGTGACAGGCTTCTCCTTCTACCATTCTATAGAGAAATTAAAAATCAATGTAAAAGTTTATTCATTCCTTCCAGTAGAACTGTGCCTTTGCAAGAATTGCGGTAAGAAGAGATGATACTTGTCTGATTAAATAATAGCAATATTTTGTAATGTATACATTGTGTAAATATTTGAGAAAGGGAGGAAAATGACTTCTTCAAAAATGTTTTATGAAATAATGTTAAACATTGTATTCCATGCGATAAGAGTTTTGTTTGTTTCTATTTTTTTACCTTTATACGAAATTGATGCTAGGATGGTGCTTAAGAGGATTCAAAAAGGGTCTTCTCTGCCTTTAAACGAGATCAAACGAATCGCTCATTCCTTTGTCTGTTCGTGTGAACTTGTATTTGTATAATTTAACACTAAACAACCATTGTTGACTTCCCACACACAAGTTAAAGGTATGTTATAACTGTCTAAAGGTAATGTTTCATACGTGCCTTAAAAAATAGCTGGTTACACTTTGGTTTAGATGATATCCTAACTTAAAAAGTTCTATTTTTTTTTTAGAGTTTTGCTTTACGGCTCTTCAAGACGAATCTCAAAGTAGTTTTCGGTGTTACAATATGAGATAAGTAAACACTGTAAGATAAATAAGCAGTTTGGTATTCGTAAGGTTTTGCGTTTTCGTAAAAAGTACTACTCTAGAGGCGTCACTTGCACCTTCTTCCAAGCAAACCTAATTTATTTTTATCAAAGTGGTGTGCCGGGAACGCTAAGGACACTGTTAAATGTGTGAATGAATACCGTCGAAGTCGATCAGGCTCATAGCCAATCAAGGTACAGAAGGGGGTCAGAAAAGTCCCAGGGCAGCGAGAGTATATATTAGGGGGCGAGATATGCAACATACTAATTAAGGGACTAGTAAATTTTTAATTTTTTAAGAGTGCAAACTTTTCAAGGGGGAAAGAACCCTATTTTTGATGGAGGTCAAAGGTTTAAGTCATCAGGGGTCACCAGAGGTCAAAAAGAAAAAATTCCCAAGAATTCCCAAGATCAAATTTAAACCCACAAAACTATTTTTCCAAGACATTAAGGTAGCATTTGACCAGTGACGGAAAGAAACGGGACATCATGGCATAACTTGGAATAAAACATATATCATCGAAACCTCAATGCATTTTTGTATTCTGGTTATAAATATCATCTTGTCTACAGTTTTAATTTAAACTCCAGTTTGTGCTTTTCTGGGTCTCTTTTACATCTTGATGTGTTTTGTTTACTTATCGAAGGACGTTTCAGAAGTAAATCTGTGTCGTACTCCAAAATGTCTTGCAATGACCATATATGGGTGCAAAAAGATTTGTGCCGTCAAGATTCATACATTGTCTTATACTGTAGCTAGCTCTTCATAAGTTAAATGCACTGGGTTTGTATGATACAGAAACCGATGTTAAAATATTATCGCACTGTACGCTGAATTTGGAGTGCCCATCAAGACCGATAACATACTTCATTGGTGAACGATGGTGAGCAAATAAGCATGGGTTATTGTAAAATAGATATATTTGTTTTTAACGTTTCGAAAAGTTAAAGTGTTAATTTTGCAATAAGCATTTCTGGTATTCTTTTAAGGACACCCAAGTATTTACAGCATTTGGGTCGATAAAATAGATAAAATATGTTATAAATAACCTATCAATTGATGTTTGTTTCAGTTTATCAGTAATCAAAGACATAATATATTACGACTCAAAACAGTTTCTAATATACAATAGTGCAGAAGCGTTTCTGGGACCAAGTCTTAAAAGAGGCTGCAAAGGCTGTCGTATCCCGCGGTGAACAACGACCTATCACAGACATGGGTGAAAAAGGAAGGATTCACTCCATGTGAAAAGGCATATGCACAGACATGGGTGAAAAAGGAAGGATCCACTCCATGTGAAAACTACCTCAGGCAGGCATATGCACAATTAACAACGACTTTATGGGTTTATGTGGAGTGTGATTACGACATTTTCCTCTGTGGTGACCCCCCAATCACCAACCCCCGCGGGCCGCCACTGCTTCATGTAAAAGGATGTAATCATTCTTACGTCTGTATTGTCTGACATGTTATCGGGTTAATGCTTGAGCTCCATCCGTATCAGCTCCCTAGTTTTATCATAAGGATTAAGACTTAATAATTTTGGTAAACACTGTCAAGCTTTGCTAGCTTATAATAATTTCGATTAGCCCGCCGGTGTTTATGAGAACCCGGCAGTGATGCAGAGAATTAATGACTTACTTAATCCTACCGTAAACTCGTGCCCATTGCGCCTCTCTTGCCCTTTTGAACTCTGCTTCGAAAGATACAGGTGAAAGGCTGTGCTATTTTCCTAAATTCATCATTCCGAGTGAAGTTTCACCGGTAGTATTCAGTACTTTTTGACGCGTTAACTTTTGGCAATCTTTATTGCTTCTGACGTCCAGAAAAATTGTTCAGTTTGAGAGGAAGCATCGCTAGAATTTAAAGAACATAATGAAAGTTGTACTCGCCACCTTCGTTTCGGTCTGGTGTCTTCTGACGTTTCATGTCCACTCGTGCCCAATCACTACCGGATCACCTGAAGAAACAAACGGTAGCAGGAAAATTGCTGCTTTTAATATACGCATATTTGGGCCATCAAAAGCGAGCAACACTGATGTGATGGCGGAACTTGTCAATGTAAGTTAAACTTTCCTCTGGAGTTCACCCACCTTTTTTCATCCCTTGTACCTCCATTTTACGAACAGATGAGGTCGCAACCGATCAGAAAGGGACAGATCTCACATTCAGCTTCAGAACAACTCTTCGAGACCCTTTCTCAATTTGTAAGATTGCAAATAGTACTTCAAAATTGTAAAAAACATGACTAAACTGGGAACCTGTAGCTCACACTGATTTATGGGAAAACTGAAGGCCTTTTTAACAGGGAGCTGCTTTTAAGTACCGGTAACATATTTTGTTGTAGTAGCATAACTTCCCCTGGAGGGAGGATTGGCGAAGAACCATAACCTTAATAATTCTCAGTAAGCTACAAAGATGGACTACTTGGTTCCAGAAGAGGGCCAGGAAGCTGTATTCCCTCGACCTCCATGTTCCCCTCAGTTAGTTTCGTTGTTGTTGTTGTTACAGTCATCACTCTCTTAGAAATACGCATTAAATTTTACATACTCAAAACTACAAAAAATAAAAGCAATTTTTACATTATATTAAGTATGTGAAAATTTTAATAAACAGTTCTGAAGCTCTTATTTTCACCTAACTCTTCTGCGAGGGCATAAGTGAGCTTTGAGATGAACTCAGCTGCTGGTACCCGGAAAGGGTAGTTGACTTTCCAGAAACAAGTTTTTTATTTAATCTCAACGGTAGCGTTCAGAATATGAGCACTAAGCGTTAAGAATTTGAACACTAAACGCGTCAGGCGTTCAAATAGGCAAATGTTTAAATAGGCGTCAGGCGTTCAAAAAATGGAACAACAAGTGTTTAACTAAGCGTCGGGGCGTTCAAAAATGGAGAAAAAGTGTTCAGATTCTTAACAGAAGCGTTCAAAACATGCTTTGAACGCCAGGACGCGTTCTTTAACTGTTACATTTTGGTGTTCAAAAGTTGAAAGCCTGAGTTTGCAGTGTTTGCAATGCGAAATTTTGCTCTCCTGAATCCTTTGCGAGGCGCAGCCCAGCACCACCACACTAAGATCATAAAATGGTGATACCTCCCACAGGAGTATAAGAATTTGCCGGGAATTTTCATAGATGCCCAATACCAGACTTTTCTGGCCACTTGGAGGGGTGCACCATCGATGTTTTCAGCCGCCACTAGAACCCTTTATCATTTATTGCTGAAAAAATGCAGGGGATGTATTGGTCGTAATTATAATTTTAAGGCACCCAAAATACTGAACCGCGGTCAAGGGTTTCTTTTTCCAAATTTTTCCCTCTGGCCCCGGAACGGACGCCGAAGGTACCCCTTTGAATGATGCTCTTATATGAAGGCTTCCCCCAGGCTCAGCGATATACCTGGAAGGTAGTTGTCTCAACATTAATTCCTCTTAAACAGCATGAGTGAATTTATTTTTAAAACTCAATACAAACCTAAACATGATCCGTCGTCGACACTACCACCCCTCTTCTCCCGCATCATTAAGTCGAGAGTGTATGGCTAACAAAAATGGTCAAGTCGTGACTCCTGTTTTTGTGGCCTTTTAGTGCCCATCCAATGCCTTTTTAGAGACAGTAAAATGGTTCATCTTTATAGTCACAATTCATTAATACTCCAGAGCTTCCGAGGGCTTGCCCCTGGACCCCCAGTGCAGCATGTCACTGGAACCCAACAGGGTCCTACAGTGAGCACCTGGCACCAACGCCTACAGGGAAGGCTGCTCATCACTACGACGCCTCCAGTAATTCTCAGTCTTTCATTTTGGTTTGCTCTTTCGGCAGAACGCTTCGAAAAGTCTGGCGACGCCACTGCTCTCATGCACTCCGGAGCGGTTCCTGTAGAGAATACAGACAGTCAAAAAATAAAAAATAAAAACACTCTAGATTGATCTCTTTGGGGCGAGTTTTGAGCCCCTTTAAGTAATGTCGAGGCGTAGGCTATCTGACCACTGAAAAGCAGTGTTGTATGCTTCGAGGCCCAGAATTAGGTCCTCGGCCTCGGCCATTCATGTCTCGGTCTCGGGTCTAATGTCTCGATGTCTCGGCTC
>WURT03158281.1:0-10791 GCA_009936505.3 Holothuria glaberrima | reverse complement strand
AACATCTACACTTTGGCATGTTCTCTTTGAGATTCATGGAGTTTCATTAACCACTGGGCAGGTTATCATGACAAAATGTGGTCTAAACCGGAGTTAAAAGTACTACTTTTTTGAGTGTGTACATTTGACGCTCACGAACATTACTCTAATGGGGTTGTGAGGCCTTGACCAGCGATGGAAAGCACTTATATCTTGGTTTAAATAAGGAACCTTATCTGTTGTTGCCTCAAAGTGATTTTCACAGTGAGATTTGCATTTTTACCATGAGGAGATGCTCAAAACTGTGACACCCACGGTGAGCTATTTCTTGTCCAAGCAAATGTGAGAGATGAATGTTAAATATGATCTCTTCTACATGCACAAATTTGTTCCAGTCATTGGCTATGGAATGTTCATTCAGTGATGAAATTTGAGAGGAATTTTGATTTAAAAATACCCAAATTATGCAGTATATAATAATTAGACTGGATTTAGAGATATATACGTTAAACTTATTGGACAGTTCTGTAAAAGAGACAGGCATAAAAAGTGGTGAAGGGTAGTTTTGTACTTTATCTGAAGACAGCAATAAGTTTTTCAGCAGTATTGACAAAGTGAACTGTCATTTAATACCTGTATAGCTCTATTACAATTTGCTCAAATAAATTTCTTGACATTTAGGTACAGCTGATAAAGAATCTCTTATCCACTCATTCAAATTCAATTAAGATGGAAACTGCATTAATTGTTCTATCTTTTTCTCATTTGTAGGCCTAAAGGGGTGAATTTTGAACAATTAGTTGGAATGTAATGCCACAACTATTAACCTATTAACCTACATTTCTGCTTTGCTTAATACTAGGATGAAATTCATGAGAGGGACCAGTACAGTGACTTTCTCCTGACACAGCTCCGAGAACTGCTGCCCAAACATCCGCATCTTCGTTTGGTTCTAATGAGTGCTGCCCTAGATACAGAACTTTTTATTAGATATTTTAACAATGCCCCATTGCTTACTGGTAAGTGCCTGTAAAAGGTTCGTTCAAAGTTAGCAATATGTGATTTCTTAGGGGTGTAGAGTATATCATCAAGAGTGGCTTAATTCAAACTTCTTTTCCTTTTCTGATATATTTGCTGTATGTATCACCCTGTCATGTCAGTTGCTAAACATTAATGGGGAGTGCTTTACAGGTGAGCCTGCATTGACTATATATTGTAGATGTCACAGATCTATTTTAAAAACTTAGTGTGAGGAAAAGGTGTATTTAGTAGGAAAAGGTGTATGCAGTAGACAATCAATGAAACAGAGCTAGACAACTACTGTGTGTGTTCACTTACTTTAAGTGATATTTTTGTGTGATTTGTCACTAAATAATGGCAAGTTAGCAAGATTTGGGTCCTCCAAGGAAAAGTTTATCAAGGCACACTTTTCTACACACACTGGAAACTTGCTTGCACAAACCACAGAAATGTGCAGGAGGTTCTTGTATTTGCAGCAATGGTATTTCTTAGAGTAATTACAGAATGTGTACCCCTAAAAATGCCAATGTTCAGAATTTGAATACTTAATCATATCTTGTGTAGTGGTCCACCATAATCAGAGTATGATGATGATTTCAAATTAGACCGTGCATCAGTCCATGGGTCCCATTTAAGATCTGTACTGCTATTGTATTTTATTGTTTGAAGTCCAAGATTCACTTTGTTTTATACAACTGTCTATAAGTGGGTTCTGAAATTCCAAGAACATCTTGACAAGACTTTCCCAATAAATTTAAAAAAAAAATGGTATTCCTGATAATCAATCCCTGGAAAAATTAAGCACTCAATGATGGTCAAACCTGTTAACAGAAAACACTGTCTCACAGAGGATATGTAGACTTTTATTGTTTCATCCTTACTTCAGAATTACCATGGTACTTCATCTCAGTATTTTCATTATCATGTGTAATTAACAGGTTACATCGCTTCCTAGACATGTATTTATCCCTTGTCCATCTAGCTTGGATAGTTCATTAAGATGAAGCAACCCATTCAATATTCAACACACTACCCTTAGTGAAAAAAAGATAGCTGGTATCATTTTGCAGATCATCCTTATTTTTCTTTTATACACAAAGTATACTCATACACTTAAACAGAAGTTCTTTCCTGTAAAAGCTTTCACACTTCTTTAGTGATGAATTCACAAAGTGTGGCAGGAAGCCCTAAAATTTAACTCCCACCTCCCCAAAAAAGAGGTTGAAAAAAAAAAAACTTGTAAGTTGATTCCATTTTCTGTTACTGAAGGCTAGTGTATACTGCCCTGGCACATCTGTGAAGCAACTGAAAACCATGCAATCACATCATTGCTAGTTCAGTCCATTGTGATTGAAGTTTTTTCCCAGACCTAACTGCTATGACAGTTGATCCTTTTCATGTCCAAAGTTGACATGCCATATGTACATGTTTAATATTCATCTTGGAATCAAGGGGCACTTGGGTCACATTTGAGTTTGGTCATGGTGGTGTGTGGCTAATGTCTGTCACAGAACCAGTGCCTCTCTATTCTTTTGGATAGCCAGTGAAGAAATTTTTTGAATCAGGTGATGGTTGTAGAAAGTCAGGCAGCCCCCATATGGACGGGTTACAAATGTGAACGATTTAGGTCACAGGTCTGTGCACCCAGGTTTATGTTCTGTGTGGTAAACACACAATCCAACTTCAACTTGAGTTTATGGCTAAGTGGCCACTATTATCTCCAACTCATCCTCAATAAGTGGTGGGAATGAGTTACATCAGGTTGCTGTTGGGTCAATACAGTGTTCCAGTCTTAACACTTGAAAGTGTCCAAATAAAGTATGGGGGTATGTGATTTGGAAAGTGTAATATGGAAAAGTGAACTACAATTTGTCATACAGTTTTGTGACAAAACTTATAAAACTGCACAGTCTGATGCTCAGACGATCATGGAAAACCCATGAATTTCTGTTGTATATTTGTTTTACCAGAATAATTTACTCACATAAAATTTACCACTTCGACTCAGCATGCATGGAGAGTATATTCTGTAATAGGGTGGTGTAACATTAATTTCTTTTAAGTGGAAAGGATATTAAGGGAGATAAATGATTATGAATTCAGTATCTCTTTAGCTGTAGGTACAACAGTAATAGTTAAAACTTTCTTGTTTTCAAAGCTTTATTGAAGTAGTACAATGTGCAAAAACCTGGAAAACTGATGCTCACTTTGGAGTGGAAATTTTTTTCTTGCTGTAAATATAAAAGGTCAGATGTTGTATATCAACATACAAGAAGGGCTGTCAATTTCCGTTTAATCTTCTAAACATTTAAACGGTCATAATAAAGGTTCATTTACCGTTTAAATGGTGTCCATATTCGGTATCAACCATATGCAGTAATGCATTGGCTCTATTGACTATGCAGCCCATGAAGATGTTCGCAAACTTCGCAACATGCACAAACATTTAAAACCTATACATCGAGATCAAATGTAAAGATCATACTGGATATTTCTCATTTCACCCAAAATTATCAATGAACGAATTTGAATTATCAAATTCACAAATTCACAAATTATCAAATTATCAAATTCACAGTCATTAGTGTCGTACATTTCGTACAGGGCCAAAATGTACCGATACACAAACCCTGACACCTTTAAGCCATATCTGTGTTCTATAGTCTGTACAAAAGTTCAAGTGAAACAAACGATGAAAGTACCGTAAAGTCAGTGCATGTGTAGGTCCGTAATTGTATGCAACACCCATACACTAGGCTACGTACCTGTTCTGTAGACAAGTTGCTGTACTGTACATCGCAAGGACATGGGGCATGGTACCCGGAAATACAGTATTTTACCATCGTTGCTTGTACCGCTAATTTTCCAGTTGTTATAGTTTGCAGTAGTAACAGTGGGTGCTTTTATATAAAACATGCATGTTAATTTGTATGAAATAAAAGTGTGCCTTGTGCTTTATGATTTATGCAAATAACAATGTCTCAAATAGCCACTCCCTGATCGTGGCCCCGGTGAGCTGTGTATGAGCTGTGTATGGTATATGTTAGGGTACGAAAGTTTGACCCACTTGATTTTGTATTGCACTGCATCGTGATGGGCTTGTGCCGAAACTTATACTAGCTCAATTGATTTGTGCACAGAAAGGATCGAATTACAGATATTTACGTAGAGATATATGGATGCGTGCATGCAGTACGTACGTATGCACTGCGGTAAGAAACTATTACACTCAAAACAGACACGTGCGAGCTTACACACTGTTTATACATGGCAGGATGGTGTGAAATAGCCAAGCAAATATTGTGGGGGTGTGGGCTAAAATTGCGCTTGCGGGCTTCCTTCTAAATATTTCTGTTTTAGCGTTTGTTCTGTGAGCGACTTGGGCCACGATTTTAATACGTTCTAAGCTGAAAAACCGTGAATCAATTTGTAAAGCCCTATTGTGTAGTAATAAGCTGATTTGGGCTTCTGTAGCCTATGAACAGGATAACAGTACAAAGGTATTGCATTTTGTTTGGGGGAATTAGTTAACTGTGAGTCAGTTTGGACCAGTTCACAATCATGGAGTTATATGCTGTGAATAAAGTGTCACCAATAGTTTATTTTCAAAACTTTGTTTGGTCATTAAACTGGCTGATAAACATCGTTTTGAATCAAAAGCATGGGGAGAAAAAATGATAAACATCAGGATGAAATCCATTCAGATGTTTGGCTGAATTATAGGTGCCGTTTAAATGGTCGATCGTTTGGCCAACCGTTTAAACGTTTAAATGTGACAGCCTTCCTGAACATATTGTAGCAACGTTGTGTACACATTTATCCTTTTGTTCCTATTCCAAGTTCCAACGTTCTTCAGTTGTTACTTGTAGCAATTAATTTTAATTCAGCAGCTCCTTTGAAATAGATTGCTCAAGTAGAGAGACATTCAGATGTGCAAATCAAAAGAAAATTAAGTACTGGACAAGGTAGTTATAGCTAATCTGTTAAGAGGAAAGAGAAGAAATGACTTTCAACTCTAATGTGGGGGTGTCTACCTGGAAATCTGGAGGATCGTTGACAAGAAATGAACTTTTAATACCTTTTTGTATTTGCGTCATCCTCTTGATGATTGATTTGGCTAGTCTTTTTGAAGATTTTACTTGGTGATGAAAGTAGTTCATGTATTGTACGACATAATACTAGCATTTATCATTTTCTTATTTACTTTTCAAGTTCCTGGCAAGTTGTTTGATGTGGAGGAACTTTTTCTTGAAGATGCTTTGAAATGGTAAGGCAATAAATCTTTTTAACTTAGATTTTATCTTCTCAAAAAGACAAAACCCCCCATGGCTGCCTTGAGTAAAGTACCCTTGATCTTATAGATAGTATTAATATTTGGTGAATATGATGTATCACAGAGAAAAGATGATGATCTCTTGTGTGTACCTTGAATACCCTTCTGGAAAGGTAATAATAATTACAAATGGTTATGAAAATTTTACCCCAAACCAAAGAAACATGATAGACATCTAGACATAGAATCAAGATGGGAACATATGATAGCCATCACATGTCACTAACAAGACACAAACTTGAGATATATTAGCAGAGAGCATTGTTGAACTCCAAGAATGATGCCCCAACCTTTAAGTTCATTTCTT
Source organism: Holothuria glaberrima (assembly GCA_009936505.3). NCBI lineage: Eukaryota > Metazoa > Echinodermata > Holothuroidea > Aspidochirotida > Holothuriidae > Holothuria > Holothuria glaberrima. Next base: position 5,152 of record WURT03158281.1, on the reverse strand, counting down.
TGTTGGTCAGGGTCAGTATACAAAATGGGATGATTTTGACATTTGACAAAGGAAGGATAAATGTTAGTTAAATGTTTCCACAGCCATGAATGAAAGAATGATATGCAGAGGACCTTGTAATGTTTTGTGGTGTGATGTCCTGCTGTTGCTTCTTTTTAAAGAACAGTTTCATTTTGATCTGTTTTATCCTACAGCACTGGTTACACTACAAAACTGATGGACCAGTACAAAAAGGACAAGGCTAAGAGTAAGTCTTCTCCTGATATACAGTGACTTGCACTATTTGTCAGTTTTTCTTCAAAACTCCTGAACTTTTGCAAAGTTTTGCAGTTGGCATGTTTCCAGTAAGTTGTTGTTATGGTAAAGTTGGAAGTGGAATTTGATAAGAAATGTACAAGATTTAAAGTGGTTAGGCTGTCAGAATTGCTTCTGCAGTGTATCCCAGTTGTGTTTTCAGAAGTACTTAAGAAGGCAAGCAAATCATATTAGCCTTTTTCTTGTTTGAATTATTTAATGAAAATTAAGTTAAATAAAGCCTTAGGAAGTAACAGCCTGTGAGCTAGACACAACTTTCTTAGAGTAGCTGTAGAAGCAGAGTAGTTGCATATAGCCATGGCACCATATACAAAAATTTCCAATTTCCAATTTCCTATGGCAGGAAATCTGTATGTGGGATTTTTGTAGGATCTTGGGCATGTTGCTGTAGGAAATAATTTTTCTGAACCAATTGGTTCCCAGTTAGAAAATAACTCTCCTGCATAGGAAACTGCTTCCCAAATGGGACCTTTTCATTTTATTGACCTGGAGGGGGATTTTTTCTAGCATCTTTATGACATGATCTTTTAGGCACTGGCATATATGAGCAAATATTGACCTTTGGAGACCTATGTATATGGTGCCATGGCTGTTTAACTTCCAAGCACTAAAAGAGATCACTCATCTTTCAAGAAAGCATCAGACAGGCTAAAGTTAATCCCATTTATACTCAGGGTTAGAACAACCTCTTTTGGCGGGTGGGCGGGGGGGGTTTCTCCCATGGCCCAAAACTTTTTCGGAGATCTGTGAACAATGGGGGGGGTTCTAACCATTCTAGCCACATCAAACTGTAGCAAAAATTAGAATCTACAAGTGAATTGTGTATACCTGAAAGCATATTGTCCATTTTCTTAGCAATAAATTTCTAAGTAGCACAAAATACAACTTTAGTCTATAAGTTCTTTTCTGAAATACAACAAATTGAAATTTGTTCAAATCTTCTCAGACCAATAGTGCAATACTTCATGATGTTAGTGTACTACTCATGTAGCATGCTTGCTTTATTTAAAATTATATGTAGATGATTGATCCCATTTCTTGAAAATGCTTCTATAAGAAGTGGGCTGGTATATATCCATTTATGTACAAAAGACACTGCTTAGATTCTTCAACATCTTGCAGTGACTTTATGGGAAATGAAACAATAGATCAGGGAAGGGGGCTCTAACAGGTACAACATTGAGTGAGATTACAAATCCCAAGGCTTGTACTATCTTCTCTTTCAAATTAAAAAAATATTCAGCATTCTAAGAATGTCCAAGTGAAAGGTCTACTGCTGTCAGTTTCTTCTTGCAACTTTTGTGCAATATATAATTCAAGTAGTCTTTTTGTACCCTTTAAGCCACAGACTTAAGTGCTTTCTTATCTTTCAAATCTCAATGCATTCTTTATGTATTCCTGCCTGTTCTTCATCATTTCCTTCAATATTGTACTTGTGTGGACTCTTTAAAGTCCTTTCTCTTTGACTGCCTGAGATGCTGTCGAAAGATATAAAAAAGTCGGTTTATTTTAGCTTCCTTTAAGCTTTAGCTTAGGCACAATTGCATTATATTTCCGTGGAAGTTATTTCAAAGGAATTTTGATCTTGTAGGAGTTTGGTGTCAGTGGGTAAAGACGGAGGAAATTGAAGATTAGTAAGTGAGGACGTGTTAATATAAACATCTCTGTTGTTACTATAAACATCAAGAATGCTATTCAGAGCACTTTTCTCAATGGTTTCCTAATCACATAATCACATATACCATGTCAAAGCTTAGTCCCCTTTATTGGGTAGTAATTAAAAATGAGCTGGGTGTTTCCCAGATTTTCAGTTAACCTATTTCAATTGCATCAGTTAGTAAAAGACATTTACTCAATACTGAAGTTACGGTCAGGCTCATTATTGCACTTTGCCCATATGACTTGTACTTTGAAAATACATTATTAGTACCTAAGTAGCAATAGAACTGTTTAACTGTGCTTGATTCCTTGCTGAAGGCAGGAATCTATGCGATGGTGATGTTGTGTGTGTGTGTTTTTGTAGTGCATGTCTGTGTATAACTGTTTTGAATCTCATACTTGAAGTGTGGAGAGTTCTTATTGCATGAGTAGATAACACCTATTACAGTTCGTGAAGGTCAAAGGTCACCTGGGACCACAAGAGGTCAAACTGTAAAAGCCATGAAAAATGCTTGTAAACACTACATCTCCAGGAGACAAGGTTGACAAGTGTGAGTGATCTCACACTTGTACATAGATACTCGTAGATGATTGCTATTGTTTGTGGTGTAGGTCAAAGGTCATCAGGGGTCTCCAAAGGTCAAATTGTAAAAATGTTGAAAAATTGCTTGTAATGATTTCATCTCACAATGTGTAAGCTTAAGGGATATCATACCTGATGTATGGATATCCTACATTGAGTAGATGATCCCAATTGTTCATGGTGTAGGTTAAAGGTCATTTGGGCACACCAAAGGTCATTTTGTGAAACCTATGAAAATGCTTGAAAACATGATATCTCGGGAGGGGAACTTAAATGAATTTCATAGTTGGCATATGGATACCACATAGTGAGTACATGATTCCTATCAATTTTGGTGGCAGTCAAAAGTCATTTGGGGTCACCAAAGGTCATTTAGTAAAAACCTTGAAAACTGTCCCTACACATGGTATCTCAAGGAGGGCAAGCTTGGTGGATCGCATTTAGCATGTAGATACTCAAGAAGATGATCCCTTTTTTTTGATGTAGGTCAAAGGTCATTTGAGTCACCAAAGGTCAAACCTTAAAAACTGCTTACAAACATCTAATCTCAAGATGTGTGAGCTTTTGAGATCTCACACATGCTGAATGGATACTCCATATTCAGTAGATGATTCCCATAGTTTTTGGTGTAGGTGAAAGGTTATTTGGGGTCACCAGAGGTTAGAGTGTTAAAAATTTTGTTCATATGATATCTCAAGAAGGAAAATGTATATAGTTCTAAAACTTTCCAGATGGGTACTCCATAATGAGCATACAGTATTGTGTCTGCAATATTTGGTGGAGGTCAAAGGTCATTTGGAGTCACTAGAGGTCAAACTGTAGGAACCAGGAAAAATACTTGTATACATACATGGTATTTCAAGAAGGGTAACGCTGATGGATTTGATACTTGTGGATATCCTGCATCAATCAGATGATCTCCTTTGTTTTTGGTGGGGTCATAGGTCATCAGACGTCAAAACTGTGAAAACTTTGTGAACGCATTATGTCACAAAGGGAAACTTTAATTAATTTCATACTTAGTATGAGTGCCAAACATTAAGTAGAAATAACCTAAAGATTTTGGTGAAGGTCAAAGGTTATTTTCGGTCACCAAAGGTGAAACAGTAGAAACCCTGCTTCCTGCCTGTAAAGCCAATATTTCAAGATAGATAACAATGACTGAACTCAATATATAAACACTGCTGTGTATGTGGAGTTAAAGGACATTGTAGGTCATTGTATGTCAAACTGCTAAAATCTTGTAAATGTGATACCTCAAGAAGACAATGTATTAATGAATTTCATATTTCACAGGTGAGTGTTCCATATTGAGGGTATGGTCTCTGCAATATTTGGTGGACATCAAAAGGCACTGGAGGTTACTAAAGGCCTCACTATAAACCTTCATATGTCAAGGAACAAATCCTATCTATATTAATCTCAGTCTATGTTGGCATGTGGTGCCCCTCTTTATCTTTTGAAAAGTAAAGTTCTCAGACCATAACATTGAAGTCTTGTTTACATGATTCAAGTATGATACATGTTTGGATTTTACACTTGGCATGTTACTCCCAAAATTATAAGCAAGAAACTAATTTATGATATCTATGTTTGATCTAGCCCCTTGATTTTGAACTTTCTATATGCAATAACTTCTCCAGTATATTGTGTCTACTGGAAATCATCATACCAAAATTATTTCCAAGAAGCAAGGAATCACTAAGCCTTTTTGCTTTCTGGTTCACTTTGTTGTTAAAATTTGAAGAGAAAAGGTCTCATCATTATTGGCTTCATATTTCCAGACCATTTCAAGAAAACTCCTTTTAAAACTTTGAAAGTTGAAAACATTGCACTCAATAAACAGGGAGGGACCTACTTCTAACAAGTAATAACCCCTGATGGTTGGTGTTTTCATGTGATAGGTTCATCTCTCTTAAGTTTCTCTTCAATTTCCATGAAAAGCAGTCCATAAGGAGTCTGTGTCCTGGTTTTTTGCTATTAAATGGACAGTTTTCAACTCTGTGGCATGGCTTATGTTCTGATCCATCCTAAATCCTAGATCAAGAATGACGGCACTACTTGTCAAGAATTGACGGGCAATTTTCTTGCTGGGAAGATAAATTTCTGTTTTAGGCTAGATATCTCTCTTTGAAAAATCCCCCTTGCCTAGATAGTGCTAGATGTAAAATGCATCCTGGAGGCACTCGAGGGTTAAAGGGAAAAGTAGCCAGTGTACATCTTTTCAGTAATTTTCATCACCAGGAAGTACTTCTGAGCATATTCTATGGATGGTAGGAGATCAGTGTAATCTCTTCATAACACACCTAAATGGCTGGAAAATATCACTGAAATTTGTTTTAAAGTGTAGTTATTGAATAGGTGAGGGAAGTTATTAACCTGATGTTTTGGTTAATTATTATTAAAAAATGTTTGGCAATATCAAAGAGTCAAGGCATCCAGGCCTGTAGCCAGACAAGGTACAGAAGGGGGGCAGAATGGCTTGAAAAAAAGCAGTGTTAATGTAGTATATTTATTGTTAGACTTGTTTTCAAAAAGCTGATATGGGACAAGATTTAGATGACTGAAAATCTCAGTAAACTGATATTTTATGGA
>WURT03158270.1:0-10792 GCA_009936505.3 Holothuria glaberrima | reverse complement strand
GTGTGCTACAAATCACACTCCTCAGGAAATTAAGGAGTGTGGTATTGGTGCTGTTTTATTAAACTTTAATAGATTAACCCAAGTTCCCATTCTTTATCTACAATAGGTGTGCAAAAAATGCACATCTCACAGTGATTTGAGGCGAGTGATGGTGTGCGATCGCACTCGCATTCCTCAAAATTCAAGGCCTGCTTTCATTCTTTTGTCTTTCTGAAAGGTCTCCAAAATTTAGATGAGTCAAATGTTGACAGGGTTTGAATGTCAAATTTTCCGTGGTTGTCAAATCATTTAACAAGACATGTATGCATGGATAGAAATCAAATACTTTAAGCCTACATGGAACATGTTAACATTTTAAAATGCCCAAGTGGTATCTAGCGTGGGCAGAAAACTAGTTTAGTCAGGTCACATAGGTTATGATAAGTATTAAATGTTCATGCTCAGTAGTAGATAAGGCCACAAAATGCATAGGGTAGCAAACCTTGAGGTATCGGTACATGGATATCACCAAAAAAAAAAAAAAAAAAAAAGAAAAAGGCTAGACGGTTACTTGTGGTCACAAGAGACATTTACCTGTACATTCAAGTAAACTGAATACAGTGAATACTAATGGAGTAATTGCTACTCGTGCTAAATATTCTAGATTGAATGTGTACATTCGATTTTCATTCATGTTCAGTTCAAGTGTAAAATATGCAAAATCTGGATATATTGGCCTACCCACAAGGAAGATATTAGGACAAAGAGACACCATTAATTGTTTAATCTTTGTACAGTACCCTGTCTGTCTTTTACAATTTGACAGCTGTCACATTGTGGAACAAAATCAAGATATGAATGTTTTACATGTAATTTATAATCCTGGGGGGAGGGGAGGGGGTGTCAAATAACTTCAACTCTTTTTACTTTTAACACTGTACCATAGTAACTGGCTTTTGTTGACTAGATATAGTACTTGAAGTATCATCATTATTAAATGTTATCCTACAGATCCTCCTTGTCTGCAGTATTCAGGATTATATGCTGTACACTTGCATATATTCCTGGGAAGATATGAATTGTACAAATTAAACTTTATTTGGTCATGAAGGCATAATCTCGAACAAATTATGTACGATTTTATAAGATATTGAAAGTCCACATTGAAGTCAATGAAGGTTGTCAGTGTGCTGAGTTATGACATATTTCCAAGTAATTGAACCTTAAACCACAAGTTCAATTGCACACACCTACCAATTTGTCTATTTTGGTTATTTGCTGCAGGCTATTATCACGATGTACATCATGATCTGGGTGTATAAAACCTTGTATTAAAGAAGTTTTAGGAAGGTCTAGTGCTGGTTTTGGAGTCACATATAGCCCTCTGTGTTAGTTCCACCCATTGTAAAATATTAGGTGGTATGTTTTAGTAGGTATTCCTCATAAATGTTCATAAAGCCTTAAGTTTCAACTATTGCTCCCAGAACTAAATTGTGAAAAATTGAACCATTTGTCAGAGCTTAACATAAGCTCCAAAGAGGGCACAGTAATACTGGGGAAAAGGCACTATACTGTACTGTACTGATGCCTGTCTTAGGGGCATCTTCACAAAGATAAAGAGAACAACAAATTTAGACATCTGTGTCATCAGTTAATGTGAAACCCTGATATTTTGTACATGCTCAATGTTAAAATGTGGGATGTATGAAGTTACTGGGCATGGTTAATTTACAATTCAGAAATTTATTCCTACTAATAAAAGTCTCTCATAGTTCATATGGTACACATCAAATCACTCTTCAATTATATCATGGTCATTCTAAACAGTTTAAAAAATTAAGTATGCAGGTTGCAAATCACAGTTCGGGTGAATGAGAATGTAGGTCTCTCAGTCACATGGTGTGTTTAATTTAATCATCTTTGAATTTGTGTAGAACTATTTCTGAGTGGCAATGTATACAATAAATAGTTCCTTGTTTTACATATACCTGCATCTCTAAGGATAGAGATGTTTTCTCTGTATAGTGAGTGCTGTAGAATGCATGATGTGGTATTCATTCAATTCTTGTTCATTGCTTAGTTTCCCATACTTTTGACTGTTTGAAAAGCCGCTACTTAAGTTTCAGCTGTACACAGTACGTCAGGTAGAGTAATTCTCCCGTATTGTCTTTAAATGGTAAAAATGAAATTCATAATCATTTGATCATCCCGTTCAACTGTGCTATTTTAAGTGTGACTCAGGTTTTGAAGGTAGGGCCAAAGTAAATGCCACCTGAAGTTGACAACTTTACATTGCGTCAAATGTCAGATGCGAGGTTGTTGGCTCAGTTTGAATAAACATTGCCAGTTGGTGGTATACCTGTTTAAGTGGTGGAGTAGCTTATAGGTGTAAAGCTCAAAGGACCACCATGTATTTTAAGGGTACAAAATAATATTACAACAGCCTTACTGTTGCCTTTAATAGAAAACAGTTTAGCTGTACTTTCTGGATGAAAAGTGAATTTACCAGCTGTTAATCTTCCCTATTGAATGTGTATGGGTATAAACATGTTGATTTAGAGAATCGATAGGTGGTGGAGTAATTTGCAGTAGAAACCTGCCCTTTCCTTCGATTTATTTGTTTTACCAGTGGTTGGTAATAGGACCATGAAGCCATCTTTACCAGCAGTGATTATTTGGATAAAATTTAGCTACCCTCTCCCAAACCCAAAATATTTGTTGGTTGCACAACCTGTTTCCCTGTAGTTATAAACCATGTTTACACACCATCTCACTAGGGTATCTTCACCTCTTTTACATTCTACTGGACCCCAAGGATGAGCTGTCCAGTCCACTCATCATCTATGGTTTCGTTATCCTCCCTGCTAATGTTCCCAGAATACTGCCATCACTGTCATGGGCAGTGATTCACTCTGTTGACTTGAATGGTGTAGGTGGCCGGTTCTTTCCGCTTTTCCTCACAGTTTAATTTTTAATTGGGATTTTATTGTCGGCAATCAACTTAAAGATTTTGCTCAGCAGGGAAACTCAGTTGGTCTTGCGCTGTCTTCTGGTGAGAGCGCTGGGGAAGAATGATGCATCCCTCAGCATTCCTAAGGATGGCACTGTGACATATTTGACATACCAGGCAATTTAGAGCCTTAGTCCATGACCCCCAGGTATAAGAGTCAGATGCATCCAATGGATTTTGTCAGCAGGAAAGTGGTACATGCCCCTTTTTTCAGAGCCTCAGGCCCTTACAAGCTTGTAAAATTGTGTAAAGAATGGGATGGGCTAGTTAGGAATAGTTTACCCATTGCCAATATAGTCTGCAAAGTAGTAAAAAAAAAGTTCTTTAGGCAGTTCTGAATGTGGGATGTAATGAAAGTCGCCTCTTTTGGTCACTGTTTAGAAAAGATCAGGATAATTTGGTTAAGCTGCTTTTTGTATTCTCCAGTAACATGTGCTATGAGCTCCTTAAAAACATCCCCATAAGGAAATAATGGTAAGTTTCAGGAATGGTAATTGGTGAGAGAAAACCTTTGTTTCGCTTTGTGAGAAAAAGTCTTAAAATGAGTTGTTTGTACCTTGGAAGTGAGAATGCTTTTGATTCAAGTTCCTTTAGGAGTGAACTAGAGTTATTTGTTGCACTGTTACTGTTTGCTATGTTTATCAGTGCTTAAAGGGAAATATTGCATTCGAGAGGCTTTTTATTTAACATGACCTCTTTTACATACGTTCCGATCCCATTCGATGAAGGAGAGGTAACTGGGAAAAAAATTCTACCCAGTGAGCACTAATTAGCAAGTAATTAACCTTTCTGTGACAACTGCAAATTTGTTCACCCAAGCAATTGTGCATGCAAAACCACACCTCTGTTACCCTTGATTTGAAATCCACAAATCAAATCCTTTTTTTTACCCTACGTCAGACAATAACAGACACCTTCTACAGTAAGTACAAAATGTTCGTAAATTACGAACTACTGAGAATTGTTACTACACTGTCTGAACTGAACTAGTATACTAAGGGGTTCTTACCACCTCCATGGTATACTCTTCACAAAGTTACAGTTACTAGTGTAATTTGAATTTTAGCCTTTGGCCCTTAGCAAGTTGCTTCGCTTTTGAAACAGTAAGATGTAAAAGAGATCTGCTACTATTGGTTTAGGCCCTAATAGGAAACAAAAGTTTTAGGAACCTGTGATGCTACGTCGCAAAAACATATTGAAGACTTCAGTACATAAAGTAAAACCGTCCTGTGAATAATGCTCACTGTGTGAGAGGTGAACAGCATGGTGAGCCAGGAAGATGGCACTGCATCTCCCTGGGTAAACTGCAATATCCCACAGTACAGCACAGGCCATACGGAAACTGCTGTGGTAGCTCGTTGTGAGCATGAAACACAGGGTTAGCCAGGTCAACACGTCTTGCGTAATGATTGGAAATATGACCCTATGCATGTAACCGCTCTTACTAAATGAATATGCAGCAATACACAACGTTGCAATGTAGGCGAGGCTTATCGTTCGATAATGAGCCGGTTCGATGAAGAAATTGTTACTTCTTTTTCTCCATATTTCACGAGATTAGTGTTGATATGTTGCAAGCGATTTGTGATTCGTGTTTGGAGAGGGAAAGAGACCACAATGAGATTACATTGGTGTCATCTTATGAAATGTTTTCAAAGGCAGTATTTCCCTTTAACAATAGGTCTTTAATGACCTGGTTAAAAAAAGGTGACTGCTGTCTGTTGAGGTGTTTCTTTGTAGGTCTCTACACTGCAACAAGTCTATATTAAGGTCATTGTTAGTATCAGCGATGGGTCAGGGTGAGAGGTGATGTTCGGGAACATAGAGACATCAGAACCTGGAGGTGTAACCAAAAAGGTCTCAAGTTTAATAGCCTGAATGGTAGACTGTGAACAAAAAAGGAAGCTTTTCATTGTGGTTGATCTGTTATTTCGACCAGACTATGACTCTTGATAATCACATTGCAAGTCCTTGCGGTTCTCCAAATTGGCAACTGAGGAAAATCAGCCAACTTGGAAAGTATCTCGATTTAGCGAGGGGGATCATTAGATGTAAGGGCAATATGTAGCTGCTAGACAGTGGCATAGCTAGGATTTCTCTCATGGGAGGGGGGGGGGGACATGAGGTATGTTCTTTGATTGCAAGCCTGGGAGAGGGATCTAAGGGGAGGGTACCTCCTTCCCTTTGAAAATTGAAAGTTTTCCATGTATGCAATCTGTTGCCACATATCCTACCTTTACAGTAAAATATGCATTCAAAAATAAACATATTTTAGGTACTAATAAAAGAAAAATCAGCATGGGTGAAGGGGCATATATTTTGCTACTCGTTGTATGGAGGCAGGATATTATTTTGTAGGCTTCAAAAGTCTTTATATGATGTGAAGGGAGTTGTGTTACAGTATTTACCACAATATGTAAAGAATTTGTATTGAATATTCTAGAATTTTTGAGCCACTTGATCTGCACTTAATAAGTTAATAATAATGTAGATGGGTCTAGCACCCTACCAGAAGGCTTGGCAACTGCTCATGGACTTCACAGAGTACAGTGCTTGATATCAACAATGAAAAGCAGATAAGAAAAAGTGGGTCTTTAGCAATGTCTTAAAGGTTGATAAGTTTTTACGATCGAAAAGCGAAGTATATCTGTCGTGTTTTGGACTTGCAACAGTCATAAGGTCCGATATGGTGACACTTCTCCTTGTTTTATCCTGTGCTTTTTGTACAGTACTGTAATTTTTATAAACCATAATAGATTCAAATTAAGTGAAAAAAAAGATTATTAATAAAATTTGAAGAAAAAATTTATGCTTTTCTCCCTTCCGAGTGACTGTCGTAAGTCTATTTTGAAGCTTTATCACTAGGGTTGTTACGATATGACGATATCGGACAAAACTGTCGATATGAAATTCTGCTCCCGATATCGTTTATGAAACTGCGTAAACGATATTGTGAAAATCCCTCAGTGCATGCAACATCCTTACAAACTTGTTGAGTGGCCTGAAAATATTTGTCACATAGTTGTTCTACTTTATCACTCACAATAAAATGAAAGAAATTAAAAAGAAGATTCAGTCGATAAACTTGCAAAGATCGCACCACGAATTGGCTGACCCACGCAATAACAAGTAAAGTGCTTTCGATGTTTACAACAGCAACCATGGGATGAGCTGCGTGCACTGTTGATTCAGGTTGCCATACTGCATGCCCACAAGGCTTACACATCGTGGCATAAAGGGAAAGCCTTGAAGCGTATATCGTAGATACAGTATCAGGGCAGGTTAGGTTCCGCAAACTAACCAGGTACATAGGGCCTAGTCATGTTTAAATTTCAAAATGGGAGAAATTAATTGTACAAACGAACAGACTGGGGTGACTCTGGTCTCGCCCGATTTTTTCCATGGCCAGTTTTAAACTGCTTGCAATTTAACACAGGTAGGACTTTTCACACCAGTACATAGGACCTACTGTATGTTAAAATCACCCGATGCAAGTACTGTATGCCGTAAGCAGCAGGGAATAAATATGTCGGCATTTTTCTGTGCGCTTATATTTCAGATCAGGATTTTCGTAAAAGGAATTTTCATAAATTTCGCACATGGTTGAGGGGAAATATATGTTCTGTTTGCTACTGTGTAGCAAACAGAATAAAGTAAGTTTTATTTCTTAAAATAATGCAATGTAATTTGAGGGTGGTTAATTCATACACATTTTGACTTGTCCAACTCCGTTCTAATTTTGATCTTGATCGCACAAACCTATGACCTATTCAGCATGGCGCTAGTCCCAGTTGCAAAACTACTGCTGACTTTTTCATTTTGATATTCCCAGCCTCATTGCTGTTAGAAAGGATTACCCAGCAATTATATAAAGGGAGCAACGAGCCAATTTCTTATGCCTGTTGCTACAGTAAGGCAGTCTTTGTCACAAATTATGGCACTGGGGATGCCCCACCGATATGGCCAGTGCCATGTACCGTCTTTTTTACATGGTGCCTAGTTGGAAAACACAAATGGGATCATGCGATATCGTAATAACATTTGGGTATTGAAGGAAAATTTTTTCGCGATATCGATAAAGAAAAATTCATATGGCAACAACCCTATTCATCGCCTCTTTATGGTTTTGCAGACTGCTACTACAAACAACATGCTTACTCTCCCCCAACAAGTACTATTTAGATTCAAAACTAAGCAATGGTACAGTATCAAGCAATTAGTTTTAAAGGATCCAGAGAATACAAAAAATAGTTTGTCGTTAAAATGAAGTCACAGCAATCACAAAATACAGTTTTGATGTAGAGTATTTTATACAAATCTAGGGTTTCCTAAGGCGTAGGTTATGTAACCCTACCAGCTTTTTGTGTGTTCATATCAGTGATGGCAGTCTACAGATTGGATGCATTACAAAGTGGTCTGAACGGCGTGAGTGCGAGAGCTCAACTGACCGCTTGTACCGTACCCTGTTTATGATACGGCAAGGCACAGAGCAGATTCGTGTAGCCCCTTTTTTGTGTTACCATACAGGAATATTTTTCAGATTGAGAAAAGCCTCAATAGTCAATGCCGCTTTAGCCTACATCCATGTAACTGCTGCGGAAGCCTCTACAGTAGACACTGTGGTTCCTAGCCATTAAAGGGTTACTGCTGAACTGTTGAATGGTCCCAAGTTAAACATGCAAGTGTTACCTTCAAGTGAGCACTTCCCATAATAAAAGACAACGCCCCACTAGATGCATGACTCCATCACATTTGTTAGTATTATTCATGCACAGTGCTTTTAAGATTTATATATTAAAGATTACTGTCATTTAGCTGATCCTGTTGGCTCATTTGATAGCGAGTTAGACTGTCACTCTGGAGGTAGGAGGTTCGGTCCCTATCACAGCACAGATCTGTCGAATTTCTTTTCGCCTAGATTCGGGAGTGTGAATGCCTCGCATTCTGGTTATAATTCCTGAGATGATGCATGTTCAAAGTTTGACTTCTTTTGTTGAGTGTGATCCTCGTCAAGTCACATAAATGTGTATACTAAGTAAAAGTTCAGAAAGTATTTCAATTTGTTAGGGAGAAGGGGGAAGGGAGGGGAGGGAGGGAGTGGTGTGAGGGAGTGGTGTGAGATGTGTGAACTTGAGGCAACAGGACAATGGACAAGGCTAATGTGAGCCTGGAAGGCATGATTGTCAGTGTATCATAATTGGCATATATAACCCAAAAAGGTTTGAACAGCCAAAAAGTGAAAAATACCATGGCTTTTTGCATTTGGAAAACAAGGAAAAATCCCATACAAATCCCATTGAGTTGTTATCTTAACTTCCTGAAAGGTTTCTCACAACTAGGCACCCTAATTATTAGTTATATGACAAGTTTCACACTTCTCATGTATACATTTACTTAGTTGGGCACAGTACCTCGTAGACTCTATTTATATCCGCCATTTGCTGCGGGGTTACCCTTTCCTTTGATGTCACCGACAAGCTGGTCAAACAAGGCCATTTAAATCTTTTAAGGTTTCTTGAGTCCTGGGTACACACACCCTCTCAGCACTAGAAATACAGTACCATATCTCCAAGACTTACAGGTGTATGCCATAGTGTTACCTGATTGTAAGACTCTTTATGTATGGCAGATATTTGTAGACAAACAAAATACCTTTGTTAGTGTGTACTCACAAGCACCTTGTTAGGTTCCCCCATCATTGGGATTCCTTTGTTTGAAGAGTTGGTGCTAATTGTTGTGGGGCATTTGGCCAGGTGTTTAAAATCGTTCTGTGGTTACTGACCAACCAAGATCAAAGGTACTTCTCAACTGTTGTGAGAAAGCCAGTATTAAGATTGTTTGGAGTGGAATTAAGTGTGATGAGTGAATGGGCCATATCCTAGTCATCAATAACACTTAGTCCTGACTAATATGCCAAGCAGGGGTAGCTTCACCGCAATCCTGGCTTCACAAATCAACATCACAGACCATGAGGCTAATACCCTTCCCCATGCACGGACATAGACATGTTATGCCAGTTTAATGCAGGCTAAGTCCTGACATGAGAAGTTCAGTATGCTGGATGAAGGACTTTAAAGTTACTCAGTTAAAGAATTCACTGTAGGTTAAGTGTATATTAATGAGAGTACCATGAGAAGGGCTGGGTACTGCTGGGAGAGGGACAGTGTTAAAAAGACTGGCTTATTAGTTTTTATTTAATTCCTTTTTATCCTAGATTTTATGCTCAAGAAAGTATGTGTGCTCAAAGATTTTTCATAATTTATTTATTAAAAGGTCATAGAAGAGTCATGAAATTACTTGTCCTTACAAGGAAAAAGCAGTCCCCTAAATGGGAGTAAATGTGCCCCATCGTCCTAATTCAGGAATGCCTTCTTTCAGTCATGTGACAATATTCTTTTACTTATTTGTTAAATTCATGCAGAACAAATCCTTGGTTTACCTTCAGTATTCAATTTTTTAGCACAGAAATATGATGAAAAGGAGTATGTGAGCCATATCAGAAGAGATCTGTAAGACTTAGCCAATTTTTGAAATAGACTGGGGACAACTGCTTTCTCCTTTTAAATATACCAGAATTCTGTCATTCTTATTACAGATACAACCATAATCACCTGTATGCATCCTCTATGTATGTTCTACATCTATCTTTTATATTGTGTTCACAAGAAACAGTCTACATTCATCTGCCTTTCCTCCTTATTCCAAACCTTTGCAATAAAATTCTAAACACTACATTCCTGTATGCTGCCCTCATTTTATGATAGTGCTCATCTCACAATGTATCAGTTCCTTAAAGAAGCAACATAATATCGACTTCAATTTGCAGCAAGTTTTCGTACCATGACAGACAAATGGTTCAGCTGTCATGCTGTAACTTGTCACCCTTAGATGAAGTGCAAGTTGCATGTTCAGTAATATTTAGCTATCTTTTTGGGGGATATTTTTTGGGGATTCCTCATTTTGAAAAGCGCAGACAGATCTGCCTCCATTGTTTATCTTGCAGCCAGGAGAATTAGTCAGACCAGTGGAGATCAAAGCAATCTCCCGCCTCTTATTTTGCTGTGAAAACTTTCTCAGCTTTCTGAAAAAAAGTATGTTGGCTTTTGCCTGGGGCTTGGTTGTTAAGAAACAAAAAGTTGGGCAAGAAAACCTAATTCTCACATGGTATCCAACCTCAGAGGAGAATTATTTTTTGCTGGGTTTACAAATATCCTGCAGATGTATTTCTGGAAAAATTCCTTGTATTTTTGAAGATTTGAGGGAGGGATAGAGAGTGTAACTATTAGAGACAGACAAGATTGAAGTAGGAGGTCTGGTGGGTCTACCCAAGCTATTGTAAGGGCAAATACCCTGCAGATATCACCATGAAGTAATGGGCGAAAAATATGAAAGTTTATTGAGAAGATCACAACAGAGGCCATTGAATTGAGAAATATATCTTTAATAGGTAAATCTAGTGAAAAATGTGTTTTTTTTTTTTTTTTTTTTTTTTTTTTTAAGGAGTACAGACTAATTTCAAGTTATATGTTACAATTTTATTGATCTCATTGGTTATGCAGTGTAAAAAGTTTTGAAATTTGGCACACATCTCATGAACTACTGTACCTTATTAAAGGCCAAAGAAATACTACCTTCTAAGTAGGTACATATGCTAAAGCAACAAATTACAAACAAGTAGCAGCAAACAGCTTTACTAAAAGCTTGTTCCGTTCTAGAGATATAGCTATTTATTGCAATGACAGGGTGCCACCATTTGCAAAAAATGACTTGTAGCAAGTCTGTTATGATGTCATAGAGCCACAA
>WURT03158248.1:0-10792 GCA_009936505.3 Holothuria glaberrima | reverse complement strand
TAGATAATTACCACAAGGATCGCACATTGTCCTTCACTCAGAAACTGTGGCGTAGTAGTTGCTCCCGAAGCCACAATATTTGCACGTATTGCAATGTAGATAGTGTGTACTGAGAGGCCACACTGTTAGTACTGTATCTAGTACAGGCATGTTTATTTTGCGCGAGGCACATGAGCAACATTCCGAACGTCCAAGCGGACTGCGGAAAAGTCCTAATGCACGTCGAAAGATTTAGTCATTTGGAGCAAAAGTAGTTATGATTTCTTCAGGGAATCTTTCCAGAATTAAACTTAAGTTTTTGGCGGGATATTTCGGAAATACTCTACAGGCTTTTAAAGGAACTGTGTGAAGTGTGCAAACAACAAATCAGCAGGAACTCTACACTGCATGGTAGGTCTAACGTTGGAAATGATGTATGTATGATGAACAGTATAGACTGCGCAAGTTCCAGAAATGACTTGCACCTGTAAAAGATCACGCGATGCCTGCTTTTGAAAACAGTATAGATCGCAGCTTCTCCTCTGGCATCGTTTGCTAATGTTTAGGCTAAGGCCTAATGGGGGAATGGATCGTTGCAGATCACAATTTTGTGCATACCCAGACTTCCTTAAAATTGGCAGTAATGCGAGGGTAGTTTAGAATATCGGTTGCCGTTATCGGCGGCAACTGCTGATTTAGCCAATGCCGATATCCAACGGATAACGCCATTATCGGCCAATACCGATAGCACCAACCGATAATCGGCTCAACACTAAACCATATAAACAGTATCTGTATGACACAGTCTCATATGTCAGTGTGTAGTTTAAACATGACATACACAGTATGTGTACAGCATTTTTGTCACTCTCTTCTGGTAGACACAAAGTGTCTCCTGGTTGCACCAAAAACTGGGGAATCAGGAGGCACTTTTTGACTGGAAGTGGCTCCTGGTTCCACTATATGTAAACCTTATTTAACCCTTGCTACCTACATGTTATGGTGAAAAGTTTCCTTCTAGTTGCTATAAATCTTAAGTATTTATGTGTTCTATCTCCTCCCTATCTTCCTCTCACCTAAGTTCCTGCCATAAATACTGACTTTCCTGTAATTTAGTTTTCAATTTACTTTCAGTTGTTGTTTCTTTTTGTTTTTCATGGTCACTAGCTTTGATAAACATTTAGTGTTTTCCTAGTGTCTTGCATAAGTTCTATTCTGTATTAATGAATGTCGGTATTCCACAACCAAACATACTGTATGCAAAAATAAATCTGAATCTGATTCATATCTGCGGTTCCAAAGATATTAACGGGATAAATTTGCAAGCCTAAGTGATCCTAATGCAGACAGGTGTAATGTCATGATCTCCTCATATTGATGAGTAATATCATGCGTTCTTTCTGTAAGTCAATTTCTTTGACTTTAGTAGACTGATAATAGGAATATGAGTGTGATTGGAATGGAAATCAGTGCTGGCTGAACATTAACTGTAAAAACAACTTGCCCAGTGGGGCAAGTAGCATCCAGGATTCACTTACCCTGATAAATTTTCACTTGCCCTGAAATGGCAGAGGTCATGTGCAGTTGATAGTCCTATATTCTCATGAGTGGTACATACAGTGCACAAATATTCAATGATGCTATCATTCAATCTGTCTTATTCCGGTACGCTTCCACCCCATCAGTTCAGGTAATCGGGCAATAATCGTTAATGTTCAGCCCTGGAAATTTAAAATCCCCATACCTCTTAAGTCTCATGCAACATTACAAAACATGGGAAAATTGTATGGAGCAGACAATTGGTTGTCAAGTACAGTATATACTGTGTAATTGAATGTTGATGTCAGTTGATGTCACATGTGCTTGCTTCAAGTTCACTTTGGGTTGGAAAAGTGATAACTTTTTCTGCTAAATACCATATCTCAAGAACACAAAGGAATTGCACCAAAATTAATACTCAGATGATGTGGCTGTTAGCATTTAGGCCTATGTGTAACTACAGTAAGCTTCTTATTTAAGCATGCTGACTAAATGTAAATATCATTTGCATAGTTTTACATTGTAATGCATGCTTTATAAATGTAGCACACCCTGTGATTTACTTGTGGTGGATTTGTGGTAGGATGTAGACCTTCCAGTGGTTTGTGTGTACAGAAGGAAGGATAGGTGATAGGCATCAGTACTTTACAGATGTTACTGTACGTACATGTACTGTGCATTATTAATGACTAATATTACAGGCATGTCTCTATTTTGCAAGTAGTGTGCAGTAGTTTCAATCAGCTCCCCCACATTTTCTGCATTCTACAATAGCGGAAAAATGGATTGTGCTTTACTCTGAAATAAATGCCACCATATACAGTAAGCAGTGCATTATTAACCATTTCCCTCTTACTATACGTACCTCAAGTCATAGAATAAAAGATTAGGCCTATGTTCAAAGTTTAATAATTCAAGGTTTAACCCTCAGTGACCTGAATGTTCAATATGTAGCCCTTGACTTGTGGTCATGTACGGACACATGTATGACCTTGTTTCTTCAGAGTTTGCACTTCCTGTTTACAAGTTGAAGATTTTCCTGTTCGGTGTAAATCATTAACAGCAGTAGAATATTTAGAAAGCTAGAAAATGGACCCGAGTCAAATTTTGTAATAAAAGAGATAATGACAGAGTTGTACATTGTGATCCCTTTCTCAGACAGTAAATGAAAGGCATGATGCAATTGTAGATCACATTGAACATTTCTATATCAATTTTTTTATGACAGTGCCTAACTTTTTGACTGTAATGCAAAAAAAAAAGTTTATGATGGCAAATTCAGATCAAGGCATTAGAAGATTGCAGTACACAAGTAGGATAAATGGTTGTACCAAGTTTAAATTCTTGCAACAGCAATTTCAAATGTGTATTGCTATAACAACAACAGTGTTCAACAGGTGATGGTATAACATGAAGTATTAAAATGGGTGCCACAATATTTGTGCCATACACACATAAAGTGTTAAGCCTACATCTATTTTAGGTTAGCCTAACTGCACAAAGTAAAGGTTTCCATTCTGGTAGACTATATTTTGAAATTGGTTAGCCAGTGTGTGAATGCAACATACGTGAAATAAAAGTATTGTACAGTACTGTATTAAAGTAATGTACATCTGAATGGTAGTGTTGTCAAGTTCAGTGCCACTGTCAGTGTGTTACTTGCCTACCTCTTGTTAATTTTATTGTAGTGTACTGTAGTTAAAAGTGAATCAATTTATTCCTACTTTTGCTTCAAATGTCACCCAGATTGACCCTTACAGTACCCTACTCTCTCTGCAGTATTGTATGTGCAGTACTGTATTTGTGTATTCAACTTCTACAGTGCTATAGACCTTTTCAGAATTTCAACATACAGTAGAGTACAGTACTGTAGGTTGCAAGTGTACTGCTACATACAGTATGTAGGGATATCAACAGCCCCATACTATCATTTTCTTTTATAAATGTACAGTACAAGGATGTTCTTATAGATCATTGGTGAAAAGCACTAAATTTTAATCTGACAATGATACTGTGTGCCAGTATTGTATACTAATTTTAAGCATGTTACTACTACACTGTGGGACACTGAGTGAGCATTCTGCAAGTGTTTCATAAATTGTGCTCACTTTGAAATAATGTTTTGTTTCATCAAAGGTCAGGGATACATGTTTTACTTGATTGTAAATTTTGCAGTAGGGAAAAGTTCATTCACTGAATGAAGTGCTAAAATAACATTATACTGTACATTATGTACATTCAGTGCCCTCTGTGACTGCAGTACTGTGTAGTGTTTGAAGTACTGTAGTTCAGTTGTGATTTCTACCTACTGTACCAGTTTACATGTTAATCTGGTTTTGCAGGTTTTAAGTTAATCTGCTTGAAATATTTTAGTTGGAACAGTTTAGGTAAAATTAAGTCACCCCTAGTTAAATTCCAGAGACAGTTCATGAAATAAGGAAAAAATTCTTTAACATTAAAGAATGTGAATTTGTGAAGCCAAGCTCTGCATACACTGTAGCAAACTTTCTTAAAAATTTTTTAATAGTACACTTTGTATATGATTGGAGTTAGTTGGGGAATATAAATGGATCCCAGTAAGATCCTATTACATCTGTTCAATTTTTCTATTGAACTTGTACTAACTGCAAATCTGCCTCACTACTTATGGTACTGTACCTCTTTCATCAGCAAGCCTCACATTAAACAAGTGTGTGAGGTGATTTTTCGCCCATGTGGCCTCAGACTTGTATCTTTGGGCATCTTCACATAGATATGTATGTATACCCTACATGGTTGATGGAAACTAACAACAAAATGAATTGCAGTCTACAACTAGGGATGGATATGCCTCTATAGAAAACCAAGGAATACCAAAGTAATTCTTAACTTTCATGCTTTTTGTCCAATGTCATGGAAGGTACAGTAGGATGAATGAAGTGTTTCTTGAAGAGGGCTTTTATTATCTGTAGCACATGGTCATTGCTATCCTAATAGGATTTTTGATGACTGTGTAAAGAAATCTCTTGGTAAGTACCTACTCAACAACAGTGAAGTTGAGCAGGAGAAGGATAAAGATTTTGACCATGTACAGTAATAAGTATTCCTTCTTTTGGCCACCTACGGTATCACTAATCTTTAGAAAGTTCATACTAAGCAGATTTAAGGATATTAACAAGAAATGATGTATTGTGTTTAGAACCTGTAAAGTCAACGGTTATGTCTCATTGAAAGATCCCACTCCAACCAGCCTGAAAGCAAATGTAATTTATCTATTGAAAGTTCTTGGATAAGAATGAATCTTACATTGGAAAGACTAAGCGGCATTTGTCTACCAGGATTAATGAGCATTTACCTGGAAAATCAGCTATCTATGCCCTTATACTTAATTGTGAAGAATGCAGGTCTTCAGACAGTAAGAACTTTTCTATTCTGGCGAAGTGGCAGCTCAGATTTTGAAATAGAAATGAAAGCACTGTTCATTAACAAATGCAAACCTACTCTTAACACACAATTATACTGTACCATTATGGATCATAGTATACTCTTTCTGTATTTTGATGTATTTGGAACAAATGGAAATGTTACTTTTCCTTCTTTGGACTGTGAACTTTCAAACTTGTATATATAGTTGCACCTGGGGAGGAAGATGTGAATCTACGAAAATGTTTGTGCAACGTAAAGCACATTTTTGTGTTTATTTGCTCGTTGTATGGTTTTGAAACTTACTACACTTTTGACCATTTTCAAACTGAGATACCATTGTAAAACTTTTTAATTTTTTTTGCAGATAAAGCTCCAATCCTTTATCAATGATGTAAATGAAGTGTACAAGTGAGTTTCCTTCAAGGAAAATAAGCAGGAGGTATCCCAAGATTTATTTACCCTTGTGGCCATGGAAGATAAAGTTAGCCAAGATTCACTCTCAGTTACAGAGGAGTTTGTTCTTGTAGAGGGCCAGTCAGAGATGGCTCATAGTAATGGTGGTTCTATCCGGTCAGAGGAAGGGTTAAAAATTGCTGGCAATGGGGACATGGAACAACTTCAGCACCGACTTGAAGAGGCAACTGCAAGTGAAACCGATGAGTCAAACACAGAACGAACTTATTCTGGGAGTGACAGTTACTTATCCTCTGCAAGGGGTGAAACGTCAGAAGCAGAGACTGAATTTAGGGACTCAAAAGGAGAGCTTTCACCCTCAAGGATGGTAATGCAAACATTGGAGGAAAAAGTCCTAAACTCTCATGTACATGTCCAAAACTCCCCCAAGAGTGGTGCTCCTCGGCTAGAAGGCAGCCCAGATCCATGGGAGCCACGTTCAGAAGGTATGTACAGCATCTTGTATAAAATTTTACAAAAGAGTTATTAAACTTCACCATAGCAAGTAATATTTTGTGTCAAGTTTTGCAGTGTGGTTTTTGTAAGCCCTGTAGAACTTGTGTCATAGTTTGTCGTGAAATGCTTTCTGTTTTTAAAATTCAGCTATTAGGCAACCCCGCCCCCCTTTTCAGCCTGGTATATATTCTCAACCATTTCATCAAGATGTTACAGCAAATGGTAATTCCAGAAACAGGATGTGGGAATTTGCACTGTGTAAATCATTGCTACATGCACCCAGGGAATCATGGGAACTGGGAGTCTATTGTGTATATATACTCCCAGTTTCCATGATTCCTTGGGTGCATTTAGCAATGATTAATATACAAATAATGAATATTTATGGGTGCTATAGTATGAATAAGTTCACGAGTTGAAAGATTGAATGATCTATTCAACGAGGCGAAGCCAATTTGAATAGAACGTTAGGTCTTTCAACGAATGAAATTATTTATACTATCGCACGAATGGAAAACACTCATTATTTGTTTTATATAACACGTAACTTCCTAAATCATAGATTTTGGTCAAAATTTGATTATACGTACCCCCATGGCTGAAGCCACCAACGTGGGTTAGTACCAAATAACACATGGCATGTGACCACCAATCCTCCAATCAGATGTAGAGGAATAAATAAGGTGTTATATAAAGTCTGCTATTACATGTTCAAGCAAAAGTGAGGGCAGTCTCACTACTGTAGTGTTTATCCATGATCTGCATGAGATTGTCTGATTCTGAGAGTTTGGATTCTCAATAAATAGCTCTCAAGTATTAAATTTCAAACCTACAGTATCTGACCAGTGTTGTGTTGTACAGTACTGCAGGTTCTAGGTTGACTCCTTAGAGTGCTATGGTGAGTGACACAGTAGTGATTACTAAGGTCATTGATGATAGTGCCTTGTACTCAATTCATGAAGTATGTCAAAACATTTTAATGACATCCATCCAATTTTTGGCTTGTTTAGACACCTCTTTCTGATAAATACAATATGAAAATATTTATGCCATGAACATTTTTTCTCTAAAGGTCAAACAGGCAGCCCTCAACTTGCCCTCACTATTCCACCTCTTGAGAAAACATGTGTGTTATTCAGTGGGATCATCTACCTTGGGTCAGCCACTGTCAATGCACCCAAGAGTGAGATGGAGGTAGCACGTAATATGTCCATTCTCCGAGAACAGGAAAGCAACACCGCAATAAATATTGTCCTATCAGTCCCAAGGACTTCTGAAGGATCTGTCAGGTAAAGTACTACACTTGCAGTATTTGTCTCCATACCTTTTAAGAGGAGCAACATGGTATTTCAAGCATTACGGGTACATAAAGTTCCCATAGTACCTCGTTGCAGCCACTGTGGCCTGGTATTGTAGGTGGAGGTTCAATTAAAGTTTCAGGGTAGTCAAAAGTAGCTGGTCACTCGCAGTAAATCACTGCCTACAGCGTCATGGGCCACTGCCTTCTCTTCACTGGATGTCAAAAAAAATTTGTTCTATCCCTTTGCTTTCTTTTTTTTCTTTCTCAAATACAATCTGCACATGAATTGACCATAATTATGCTATACTTCTGTATCTTAGGTTCAAAATTTGTCACCCCCAAAAAGTGATAACATCTCATACAATCCCTTAAAAAAATTGTAATGAATGGCTGAATGCACAGTGATCGGGGATCATGCACGTGTTACAGAACTTTTCACACCATCACCGCCGAAAAGCAGGCTACAGAACAGCACATATACGCAACTCATACTTCACTAGTTTGCCTATACAATACAGCGAGGGGCTACCTTCTTCATGCAAACTTCATAAGCACATTTCTATGTAGTGCTGATGTGGCAGTACCATTGCTTTGATTCTAGAAATATTTAACGTATAACCCTGCTAAGCATGCATTCTAATGTTAATCAGTTGATTGTTCATACTGCATTCTCACATTGTCATCACAATAAACAGAGGCCAAGCAGGCAATCTTTGATTCTCACATGTAAAGAATGCAGGGTTCGTTAAGATTCAGTTAATATTTTTACCGTTCGTATCAATTTAAAATAGTTGCAATGATGATTTAAACCATCGTTACTCCTTCAATGATAATTAATTGCATTTGTGATCATGTACGTACACAGATTTTTTGACTCCCCAAGTGAGGATACTTCAGTCCCAAAATTAATAGTTTGATCGCACATTTCAACTACTGTACTGCTCTCTGTATACGTTTAGTACACAGCATCACTCATTCCAAGAGCAAGACCCCACATTGGAACTGTCGAAAAGAAAAAAAACCCTGAGTGGTCAAAAATGGCAAAAATATTCATGCCATATGTGTAAAAAGACTCTCAAATAACAATCAGTATTACATATTCACATGGTTTACCTCGAGAGGTTTTCCATGAGGGGCATTTTCTACAGAGTCGTATTGCACTTTCGCCGTTGCCAACGTGTCATATGCAGGTACAGTTTAGGCCTACACTACAATCCTTAGCCTAGATACTCTATTTCCGAAGAAGTGATCTTCATGAATTCATGCAGGTGCCAAGGGGAACAGTGCCCACTGTTTCTGATATTTTTTTGTTTTTCAAGTGTTAATTGGTGTTTTATTTGCTATTTTATATACTGGTACTGTTAAGCTGAGTTTGCTTGTCAAAAGTTAATACGATTAAAATAAATATTTAGGAGCATTTTTCCATGTACATTAGTGTTACGAGAGAGTAACACAAGCTCATGATTCCATATTCATCCAAACCCGGAGGATACTTGACATCAACAGCAAAAATATAAATTTGGAATATTCCTCTAGAAACAGTCCTCTAGGACTTATGAAAGACTAAAACCCAGGAGCTTCTGGGGGCTTCCCCCTGGACCTCACCAGGGGCCCTAAGGCAGGCCCCTGGACACCACCTGCATGGGCTTCGTGCTCACCGTGCTCGCTACACATGCCCAGGGTGATGCTGCTAGTACTCCCCTTACTTTAACCTGTGTAGCCTGCTACTCAGAAAAGTTTTGACCACCTTGAAGTTTACATTAATTTACATCTATCAGAAAATGACAGTAAAGCAAAATGGACACTGAACATCTCTGTATCTTACAATTAACATTTTAAGAGAAGGGTCAAAGCTCAAATCAAGTTTTGATATGTTAGCAGTCTAAGCAGTCTGGTGAAATTTCCATTGGAATCTGATGTGTGGTTCTCAAGATATCAGCAGTTAAAGTTGTCATATTTTCAATACAAAGTGAACTTGAAGCAAGCACATATGATGTCAAACTGTAGCCTCACATTAATGAGCAGTAATATTTGTTTTTCTTAAAACTTTACAATCAGTTTTCTCTTCAAAAATTCCATGTATCAGAATGTGACTGCATGAGAGGCATACGAAAATTACAAACTTCACATTCCCCATGGGGAGGTCTTATCCCAATTAACTTCAAGGTCAACATAATAGACTGAAAAAAATAAAGGTAACAAAGCATCCATTATCAGTGTGAAGAAGTGATATAACCCCTGCTTGCCTCAAGCTCTCTTTGGTTCACAAATGTAGTAACTTCATTTGGCGATATCTCTAGTAATACATGTCCAATTTGAATGGAAGTTTCACCAAATTGTGTAGATTTAGTTGCTCTTTCAAAAATGAAAATAAGATTTTTGCCTAACCCTTCCTTTAACACTTCTGGGGAAAGAGAGCTAAATGTTGTGTCTGTACCCATAATCTGGTAGTGTTTTTGCTGGAACTGGAGCATAATTACTAGGTCTGCAGTGGACTAATTTTGCTGTGACTTGATATGTTTCAATAACAAGCCATTCACATTATGACCAAAGTGGATGTCATATTTGGTGTATTGTGAATAGTTATGTGAAGTATAGTCATGTTAAAACAGAGAAAAACATTAGAGCTGTCCCTGAAGTTATCTTACATAAGAGTGGCATGGCTACACTTAACGTTAATTTTATTCAAGTAAACCTCTTCCCAAACGTATTCAGGAAATTTTCTTTAGGAAGGGAAAAACGAACTTGTTGCACAGAGCTGTGATTCCTAAAGAATTATGACATGATTGTTCTATCTAGGGAAAGTTGTAGGTCAGGTTTCAGCATAAGTTGAAGGGAAATAATGTTAACCACAAATTAGGTAACTTTGTGCTTAAAATTGTCATACAATACTTTCATTGAATGTGTGATGAAAATTTGAATTTAGAATGAACTTACATTGGGGCGCAGGAATCATGCTGCATTTCATTTAAGACACTTTAAGAGGTATTTGATATACTTGTGGGTAATATATAATGAGTGAAACAGCCTATTGTTAAACAGGTAATTTAAGGTTAGCAGAGGTAAATTGCATATTAATTCAGGATATATGGACAGTTCTTTCACAATGCTAAGCAACCAGAAATTTTGGAGAAACCTGAAGGATTCATAGGTTAGAAGTTTAATTATGTGGCCTCTAATTCAGCATTTTAACTCACATTTAGAATCTTTGAATTAAAAACCTTCGTTTCAGGTGAGGAAAGTAAGTTTCCTCTTGGGTGTTTAACCCACTTAATATGCCATGCAAACATATACCGTAACTCCAGATCTCCCAGTTATGAAGTGTAGTCGCTTAAGTTTTTACTTTGTCATAGTACGTCAATGAATAAATCGGTTTGGTGTTGTGCTCATTCTATAGATTGCTGGAGCCAGATGGGCGTTCTGAGATATCTCATTTTCGTATAACAAGAATACTCTTTTGTTGTCGTGGATTAGAATCGGGTCCTGATGCAGACTGTTTTGCCTTCACGTGCAGTCATGGTTCTAGAGAGAGTCAACTTTTCCAGTGTCATGTATTCCGATGTGAAAAACCTGAAGCAGTAAGTGGTCTAGCTGGAGTGGTAGTGAAGTTATATTATCTTTGCTTACTTAAGGCATGTTAGAATTTGGAGTAATTTCAAT
>WURT03158215.1:0-10793 GCA_009936505.3 Holothuria glaberrima | reverse complement strand
AGTGATTTGCTCAGATGCACTGGCTGGAGAACCTTACAGTAGAAAACGATGAGAACAGGGAGAATCCATAGCTTATCTCACACCCTCAAATGAAAATATTTTCTCACCAAACTTTATCCATCATCTCTCTTTTACACGATAGCCTATAGCCTAAATGAAGTCTTGTCAGGGTTATATAAACACTGGCATACTTTGAAGCTTCTTTGCTTTAGATAAAAGGGAAAGCACAATCTGCAGTGCCTTTTCTGGATTATTGACTTCCATTAATAGTTTTTAATACTGTACACAATTACAACTGCAATCATTTTTGTGTAATATTCATTGGTACGTGTTCTGCGAAATTTTCCAGAATGAGTTATTAAATTTCAGTAACGTCGGCTAGCGCTAGATTACAGGTTGAAACTCAGGCTAAGCCTAATTTGTTATTACTCATTTTGTGGATCTAAGTACAAGTAGTTCACATACTTAACATTTCCACTTCCAGATGCAACACGCCACAGATAGAGCACGGAATTTTGGTCAGCTCCAGCAACTCAGTCTTCGCCTACAATTTACATTACAATAAGTAAGTTAATGTATTCTCTTTGGAAATTCAAAACGTGCACACTAGTGGCACACCATGGTTCACACAAGTGACACGTCATTACTGTGGTGCTCCCTAACTCTTTTCGGGGAAATCCCTTTTGGCCCCACGTTAAAATTACTGGTTCTCATTGGCTTCAACCGTTGAAGTTGCGTTGTTTCCAGTCGGCCTATTCAATAAACACCATTTTGGATGAGCATGGAACTCGACTTTTTTCAACAAAGGAACTCTACTTTTTAAAAAGAAACGATGTTTGACTTGAGTTCTCCACCGAGTCAATTCGCCCCTCGCAAAATCGACCCATGCCCTCGCCCTCTACAGCCCAGCAATAATGAAATCACGTGCGATCTCTGTCAGTGATCAAACAGTTAGAAAACTGGCAGCCCCGTGCATTTCCGACCGTAATGGTTTGACCGCCTGTTATTCTATTGTTACAGTCAAAAGGCATGATCAAATTAACACAAGCTAGTTTGCAATGCATACATTACTATTCATTCACTGGCGGATCCAAGGGGCAGGGCCGTAGCGAGCGGGGTGTGGGGGCCGGTGTCACCAATATTTGGTCGCCGTCGGCAAATTTTCGGTCTGTCGGCATAAAGTGGAGAGGGGAAGGAAAAGAGGAGACAAGGAAAAGAAGAGGGAAGAAGGGAAAGGAAAAGGAAAGAAAGGGAGTGAAAGGGAAGACGGAAAAAGGAAAGAAAGAAAAAAAGAGAGAGAAAGAGAGAACGGAAACGCGCGGCCAGTCTGTTACCGCTATTTGGATTGTCGGCTCTTCATATAATTGGCCCATTGAAGTTGGAGGCCTATCGGCAAATTCACCATGCATGTGACGGCCGTATCAACGACTGTCGGTGTAATTGGACGAGTGACCGAGTCCGTCGGCAACTCGATCGGGGGAAGAAAGGGAATTTAAGGCTTCCGATTAGGCGTGCTATTTCGGGTCATATGATTGAACAGTGTTTTAGCCAGCCCTATTTGTGCGACAATGTCGCATTAACGGCGACAAATGTCGCACAAACTAAAAATCTGACAAGCAAATTCTACGCGAGTGTAAATTTTGACAGAATCAGCCTCACCAGCCTAGTTTGCCAGTGGCTTGCTTTCAGCATATCATAGTTGTCTGCTTTAATTGCGACAGGACTTCTTAATTCACAAGCCTTTATTTTATGCCTGCGTACGCCAGTACCCCAATCACAAACCTCTAGCGTCACCACTAGGGGAGGCTCCCTATATCATATTGTACTACCAGTTTGGCCCCTCCCAGCCAAAGGCCCTGGATCTGTCAGTGTATTCATTTATAGGTATGCTTACGGGCGTATGGGGGCGGCCTCGCCCAAGACCGGACCCTCGCCTGTAAAAATCAAAAATCGGTCTTCAACTTAAGCTAAGTTCAAGCGGTCTTTAGCTAGTGTAAAGGGGTAAGGAAAGGAGAAACGAGAAATTAGAGGGAATTTAAGTAAAATGGATGATATTTCCAGTTATAAGATGAAGTAAAGGGGAGAGTGATTTATGGAAATTAGGCCATATTGTAAGCCCAGTGCAGCCCTGAAAATTTTTTCATCCCGACCCATAAGCTCCATCATTATCAAACCGAGCAACAGTTGGTCAAAGTTGGGTTTGGCTTTATGGCTGTAATTCCAAAAATGTCTTCTGTAATAAGTGTATTTTATTGTTTTTCATCTATTTCGTTTTGTGAGCTATAATTTCGATGTAATCATGCAGTAAATATACCGACAATTTATGATCATCCCGATCAATAAAAAAGAGTTAAAACACTATCATAATGTCTTTGAACAGACATTGTTCGAGAGTTTCGTGCATGCAGGGACGGCGGTCTGTTTAAATTATTGCGTGACACCTGCTTGAAGGAGCTTTTTGCACCTCTGGTCAGGGGCACAGGGGACCACCATAGGTCCCCTGTTGGGGTCCAGAGGCGAAGCCCCTGGAAGCGAAGCAATTTGGTGCATTCTAGAGGACACAGATCACGTGTTTCTGATCTAAAGTTCTCCCCAGCTGCCATAAATAGGTTAATACTACAATTATTCATATCGAAAATGCGTGTAACCGTGACATTTAATTTTTCTGCATACCTCTAAATATTTGGGGGCACATTTGATATTATGTCCCCCACTAAGAATACTGCGGGGGGCACGTCCCCTTGTACCCCAGTGATCGCCGCATATGCGTGCATGCATGATTCATCTTAGCTATACTTTTTCTCTCCATACTACCTCCTGTAAGACCTTCAATTTGTGAGCCTATCATTAAAGCTCCATGCAACCCATGCGATACTCAATTCTACCCTGCAAACCTTCAAGCTCCATGCCAGTCAAAAAGACTGCGCTACTCCGAGTTAAGCCAATATAAAAATAGTTGTCAAATTTTGATTACTGTACTATAGCGCATTTTGCATTTTGAAGAAAGTTACACGTTTCATTCTAATGTCAATAATATACACTTTGGCTAATACCCCAGCCTGAGCTTCCGTGGGGGTTGACGTTGCACCACGAGCCCAGAAAGGCTGTCAATCACCATGCATGTCGAGTCATCTATTCCTTCTCACTTTTCACCTTTGATACTTTTGCGTTTGTGACTTCTACACCAAACAAACTGGTTGCTAATCAGGGTCGTCACGCTTTTTGAGAGAATCGTGGGGGGGGGGGTCTGATATCTATTATCTTGTGGATTTGGGTATTTTCTGATCTAGTTTTGGCCGTTCTCGGGCACAGCAAATAGCAATGTTTGCTTCTGAAAGAAAACTTCCAACTGAAAATTATTGGGGCTGTAGCCTCCAGCCTCCAGTTCCCTACTAGTTTTAAATGTCACCGTTGTTGGAGCATCCCAGGCAACTAAGCACTCGATTAAGGGAGGACTTTGTTGAACTCAGTGGTTCCCCGACAGCAACCTCCCTCGGAAAATTCCCACGACCAGAACATTTTCCACGAACAATTTCCACCCTTACAATACCTAATTTGTGATTATCCGGGTAGGGAATTGTCTAGGTGGGAGATGGCCAGGGGTAGATTTTCCGGTCAAGGCGGAGACGTTGCTTGGTGAAACAATTTGGTAATATTTTACTGTAACTTCCGACTGTCGATTAACCATATAGTCCTCGGACGGTGTGAACAATGGGCTCTGATAGCGTCAATGCCTGCCTGGATGGGATCAAAGACAGATCCCCTACAGCTACAGCCGGCAACCTTTTAAGACCATGACCCAATGAAAATCTCAAGCATCCAGCCATGACCAAGAATGCCCTAAAACAACCCCACCCCTTCTTTTCCACTTCAAAATGACCACTTGGTACCGTGGCGTACGGATTGTATTCATGCCTAGGGTTGCCGAGCCTGTTATGCTAGAGAAAAGTCCCCTTTTCTGTGAACTTCATCCAGATTTTTTTTCAAAATTCTACGCAAGAAATCTGTTTTACCTGAGCCTCTTAAGGGGAGGCGAAGGCTCCAGCCTTCTGGATATTACGCCTATGACTTTGCAGGGGCGGATGCAGGGTGTGGAATCACTGTAACTCATTGGTACAAAACTCTCATTTGTTAAAGAACTGGTAGTGCGCGTCAATGTTTGGGGTCCTTCTCAGAAGGTGCTGAACGTATGGTGAGGTTCTCCTCTTAAATCTTTGGCAAATAGGAGATCTTACATGTGATTAACTTGGTTCTAACTTTTAGGCACCTTTGCGAGTCATTTTTAGCTACCACATGGATCCCTATTTGTTTGGGGTTAATTTATGCTGATCTGACAGCAGAGATGTGCACAGTGCACAATGTGTAGTGATGAGCTTGAACATTATTACGGGGAAGCAAGGGGGCACTTTCCCCCAACTCTTTTCCATACCTTACAGGGATTGTCACAATACAGCGATTTTCAATCCCGGTGAAATCCGATCCGAATTTTTCTTAATCGAACTAATAGTTTTTTATTCAGACTTTGTTCTAAGGATGGATGGGTAGTCATGCTATATCGATAACTGGTCCTAGTTTTGTCAACGGGGACCGCGTGTTTGATCTAGTGGTAGAGCATCCGCCTCTCACGCGGGAGGCCCGGGTTCGATTCCCAGGTCGAGTCATACCAAAGACTTCAAATATGGAACCTTCTGCCGTTGTGCGTGATGCTCCGCATAAACAATGGAGTAAGGGAAAGCAACTGGAAAAAAGGCCGTGGCCGGCTCGACTTGAACCAATCGGTTGGAAACTGGGCCGTTAAACCTCATGTAAAGAACTAACTCACGATAAACTGTTCTGCTACCATTATATGGCCTTACTTATATCACTGCAACAGAGCGATATTTGTTCGAGAATCAACCCTGGCGATTTTAAGTTGTACACGTGTCCGATAAACGTTGTATGTCGATGTGACGTCACGAAAAAATTTGTTTATATTTCATTTTCGTATAGTCCTTTGATACAAATCATATATTTGCACAGGATGACGCATTTTTGGCCCTTTCTGACTAGAGATGGAGAAGATTTTAACTAAAACTCACAAAAATCGGACCGTAATCCTCTCCGAAATCGTTCTATAGTGACCCACGCTTAATAAAATAAGATAATAAAGAAAAAGGTGAACTGAAGGAGGGAAGACCTGAGAAACTGTAACGTAATTTTTAAGGTTATGGTAAATAATGTAAAATAAAGGAAAAGATATATATCAAATACCATAAAAAAAAAAACAGGGATTTTTCTAGACACGCTCCGCGCGCACCGGCCATGATGCTAACAAATACAGTGGCGGATATCAAATGTGAGGAAGCAAGGGGTAATAATTGTTGAAAAAATTTTGTTTGGTACCTTCATTAATTTGATTTTTCGAAAGCATGCATGGGCGTCGAGCCCCCCCCCCCCCACATTTTTGTGTTAGAATGGTTACTAACAATACTAAGTGAGCGTCATTACACGCACCACGATCCTTTCAATCACAATTTCAAAAATCTATCCGTGTTTTGTAGTGAATCCTAATTCTCGATAAATTTTTCGGCGTGCTTCGCGCGAACCCCCTGTCCCCCTGTACTCGTAAATACTGCTGTACGTGGGAAAACTTTGTGGAATTGTCTCATTTCTTCCTGCAGTAGAACAGCTTGAGTAAAATACCGTATTTCCAAAACCCTTGCAGTCCCTCCCGGAGATGTTCACCTTCCCCACCAACTACTACCATTCTCATTAAATTTGCAATTATTATAAGAAAAATGTTTTTTTAGGATTATAACTTACAACAATTGGGACGCAGAGATTTCATAGAAATTGTCATAGGCGTAGGAGCCCAGCTTGATTGGAGGGGGGGGGAGCTGTTGTGGCTTGCCTGAAAACTGCAACCATCTACTAATATATCATCGTCGCTTTCAACATTCTTTCTTCTATACGAGCTGAGGGTACTCAAAGTAGATGGATATCGATCATGCTACTCTCTAAATGTAAAAGAGTGAAATTCTACCAAGAAGAGTGACTACATGCAGAGACCACTCTCGCTTTCGAGTGACATTCCACTCTCCGTCGAATGCCATTTTTACTCAATAAGAGCTAGTGAATTACCACTCCAAGCAGAATGGAATCATTTCAAATTCCACTCTGTAAAAGAGTAGTCACTGTAGTCACTCTTTTACATTTAAAATACTATTGGTAAACATACCCCATCGCTTGCACAATTTTGCACTTACTCCAATAGCAATGTATGGGGAGCGGATTGTGTCAAATGCTTTAGTATTAGATATGTCGGGGAATAATGAAGTTAGTAAAATTGGCACTGTTGACGTTCTTGCCAAATAATGATTTGATTTAATGCGAATACTTTAGTACTGTAATTGAGGTGATCTGCCCCTCGACAATGCCCGAAAGTATCATTTTAAGGAAAATATCTTGTTGGGGGGGGGTGCTCTTACGCCTATGGAAACTGTCCAGAATGCGCCGCAAAAATCGTCATTATTAAGAAAAATTCTCGCGGAAGACTCTCGGTCCCCCGAGCCTCAGGCTTTGCGCCTTCGGTGCTCGCGGTTAAGGATTTTGCCGACAACACTCACAAAGGTTCTATCTCAAATGCAAATTACTCTAGTTTTATTGCGGATGCCAACACTTGTGCAGTGTGTACTTCCCCGCAACCCAAGTATCTGTCAGAACAACCCCTAACTTTTCATTGATCAGGGAATTATTTTTTACCTATAACCCTCAACTTTGATCGTCGTTTTCAATCCAAAAATGCAATTTATAAACAAAAAATCTGCCCGTGTTCGTTACTTTGATTTCTGTTACGCTTACTTGAAGTAAAGGAGACAACTGTTAAAGAGTGTGATTTTCCAATTTTTCAGTTAAACGATCCCACAACCCTCTGAATATTTTTCACGCCGACCTAAATATGGGGTTATACCCTAAAGCTCTGGGGTCACTACATCAAGACACAAGTTTAGACTAATTGCGTTGCAACGAGGAGACCTTCCCGTCTTGGCAAGTTTGTTCAGCCAGCTCTAGTTGAGATTATGACTTGAGGCCCGGTGCATTCCACACTCCCTGTCTACAGGTAGTAAGAAAAAGGCCGAGCCCGAAAATATGACTGTCAGTTTGATTTTGGTATCAAACTAATCCAAAAACTATCAAAACTCACCAGGTATAGGTAAGCTGTTACACCTCTGAATATTCAAATAATTTGTAAATTGAATTGGACCTTAAAGTGTACCTAAAATGAAATATTTCAAAAGTTTATGTTGCGTCTTTGCTTTGCTTGGCTTTTTCGAAAGCCACTGCACCTCAGTGTGCCAAAATGTGATCATTATCCCATTGTACTTACAGGGTGGCTTGGCTTTATCAGCCCTCTCCGTATACATATACGCAAGGGAACAGTAAATGTTTCAAGGTCATATAAACATCTTAATACAAAAGCAGGTGTGTGAGTTATACAAGAAGGACATATGACAACTTATTAGGCAAACGAAATTTTTCAAACTAAGAGAATAAATTTTGACTTTTTATACAGGGAGCAGTTTCTGATCTGTGACTTCATATGCATAAGGTCTATAGACCTGATGAGGCCATACGCACATGACGTCACAGAATGGAAAGTGCGCCCGGTAAAGGTAAACGAGTACCATTGCAATTTAACACCGATGATGTGTATTCTATCAAGCACGCAATAGCGCCGAAGGCTCGCCTTCAGGACTAAGGCGCGCGTTACCATGCACATCATTGCAAACCACCAAATGCATTCGGCGCTAAGGGGCTTGCGCGCGTTAGCATGCATATCGATCATTGTACCCACGCAAGTCTGCTGCGAACCCACGTACGAAGTCTATGTCGTGAGCTTATTGTGCCTTATGCATAAGGTCTATTAACAGAAGGACCCGGCTGTGTCTTTGAGAAACTTCGTTAAAGTGAGGCAACCAACGTAGGAACATTTTCATGATCGCGTTTCCGCGCATCGAATCTCGCGTGCAGAACAAATCGGGTATGACCTGCAATCGCGCTCAGAGCCTAAAGAAATCCTCAGCTTTATTTTAAAGCTATGGATTTTTCTGAACGCGATAGCATGTACGTCATTGCATTGCTCTGTCGAGTCCAACAATGGTACGAGTATTTAGTTTAGAGCGCGTGTTCGATGATGCATTTTGAAGAGTATTGCAATCAGGGGTGCAAAGACCTAAACTGACATTTGTTTTGCCTACGTGTTTGATCGTAAATATTGAGATAAAAATGTCAGATGTGGGCCTAGATTTAATCAACAACAGTGGGATTTGGCCAGAACTTGGCAAAATCATCGTAGGTGAAATGTGTCTAAAAGATTTACGCTATGCCGAAAATCTAAGGTTCGTACCGAAACTTGAGGAAGACAGCGACGAATTTTACCCGCTAAAAGTAAGAGAAAACTTCAAGTTAAGGTTGAAATTTATGCCGGGGGGAGGGGGGGTTCATAGATCTACTCATAACACCTCATTATTCAAGCCATTCTATCGAAGAAGTAATTCAATGGGTCCAGTAGGCCTATCATAGAAAAAAGCCTTCATCTCCAGTACAATTTATCCGCCGTCCCCAGACCACTAAAACTTCTCTCGAAAGTATAGTCGCGATACATAATGTTGCGCAGTACATAATGTTGCGCACCCCTAAAAATAACACGTAAACCCCATCACTACACATGCTTATGGAGAATTTCAAAAAGCTTAACATACTGTGTTTCATTTTCAGTCACATGAAACAAATTCAGAATAAACGTAGCAAAACTATGACCTTTGGCATGAACTTCTCAAGCGTTTCTCTACATGTGCTTAAAAACGGGCACGGACAAATTCTGCGAGCAGTTTAGTCCAGATTCTGGAGGCTTTAAGCGACATGTGGGGGCCATTTGCTGCAGAATCACAATTATTTTCGTCGTAGAATTAGTTTGTCATATCTAGTGACACTGGGGAGTTGTCAATAGTTCCATTATCGAAGTATTTCATTTCAGTGCGCAATATTACGTCACTCTCTGGATTCAAAGTCGCATGAAGGTACCCTTTACAAACGGGCCAATATTTCATCAGTTTTTTGCTTAACAGGAGAAATCGGTTAAGCAGGTTATAGAAAAGTTTTGTCAGGATCAAGTTGCATAGCAGATTTCACTTATTTTGCTGTTTTGACTCTGCAACACGGAATTTACGCACTAAGTGCGCAACATTCCAACACACCATGCTAATGGCGCTCACTCCAGTGCGATAGTGGACCTCTGCATGCCCGTTACATCGATTGCTTTTACGTGACCTTTTTACGGGGTAGAACTTATTGAAAGGTCCGTCGTTTCACCTCCCAGGTTTAATGTAGGGAAACGTTAACTTTTGTCCAGAAAGGTTTGTCCTGCACCCTTCCGTATAACAGAAGTATGATTCAGTAGTAATACTGGCCTCTTTTCTCGCAGATTCTCCGAGATATCCACACAGATCACCAGATTCGATTTTTAGGCAAGAAACACACAAAATTTGTCAAAGAATCGGTTCAGAGACGACACAGCCATCTTTCGAACGGTCTGTTGAGAAAATCACGAGAAATAAGGTAAAACACATTTAAAGGAAGCCAAATGGTGAAGTTTTTATAAATAGAGCAATATCGTGTTTCCAATGCAATGTATAGAATGGAAAAAATTGAATTAGTTAGCAATCTCGAAATGTTTAATATCCCCATTCAGGTAAAATGTAGGCCTATTCTATTCTGAAAGTTGAGAGTGCATGATAGAGCTCCAAGCAGCTTCCTAGAGTTATGATGAGCGGGGTATGGAGTGGGTACCATAGTTGCCCGCTGGGTTTTATCGCTTTTCTATACCCAACTTGACTCTGCTATCATGCACGCAAGAAAAAAATTAAACCATGGGTGATTTTGAGAGTTATTATGGCTTTCTTTCAAAACTACTCTGTCGTGTTTGCGGTGAACTGTCCTACGAGCTGTCTCCATGATAAAACGATAGCTGATGTTACTCCAAAGAGTTACGGCGCGGCCCAGAACTATAACGTCAACAGCTTCTCATGTGTGTGTGTGGTTGTGCGCGCGCGTGGGTGTGTGGTGACCTCGACCAGAACTATTTAAAGGGCGAATATAGCGAAACCCTAGAAGAGAGGGTCCCTGGTAAAATTTGGAGGTTACTCAGATATGGGTGATTCCGTAAACAGGGGAGTCAACTTGTGACATTTGGGTAAAATTTCCAGTTAAATAATTAAAAGGTTAACTAGAAATTTTACCTTTTCATATTATGTTTGGGTACAGGAAAAGTGCAAATCATGTCAAAAGTTTGAAAACAATTATTCCTAACAATAGTTACGGTTCAAAATACGGTCATTTTTCCCCGTGTAAACGAGACACCAAAACCAGATTTTCTATAAAATACTGAAAACATTATTTAAGTCCTCTTAAAATGGATGTACTACATTGCAGATGGTATGCTTTTTGATCTTCTATGGAATGGAAATGCATAAAATGAGAAGACTGGGTTGAGCTTGTGGAAAATGTGCCCCTTTAAAGCGGGACACCATTTGGTGTTCCGCGGTGTCCCGTTTACTAAGTGAAACTTTCTTCTCAAAACTTAACTATGCACAGCTTTGTTACCTGGGCAAACTTTGCATTTTTAAATAGTGACTATATAGCACTTGGAAATATATCAAGATACTTTTACATATTTCTAGTACAATTGTAGTAAAATGACAAATTTATATTTGCAGTGGGACACCAAAAATTTACACGTAGTTTTACACGGGGAA